>WWET01000004.1:1203698-1217080 GCA_011038615.1 Limnodynastes dumerilii | reverse complement strand
GCTCCAGCTTCAAGACCTCTGCTGTTGCAGACTGTCTATCCTGTTCAACAGCCTGCAGAGTATTGCTCCAGCCTCAAGACCTCAGCTGTCTGCAGACTGTCAATCCTGTTCCAGTTCATGTCACGTGTTTCAGCCCAAGTCAAGTCTTGCTGCAGTTCCACTCCTGGCCCAGTCCAAGTTCAGTCAAGTCTTGCTCCAGTTCCACTCCTGGCCCAGTCCAAGTTTAGTCAAGTCTTCCTCCAGTTCCACTCCTGGCCCAGTCCTGGTCCAGTCAGGTCTTGTTCCAGTTCCACTCCTGGCCCAGTCTAGGTTTAGTCAAGTCCATATCACTTCCTGGTCAAGCCACATCAAGCCTGTATCCCTTTGCCTACTGACTCATGAGCAAATCCTAAATTAAGGCTCCAAGCTTCCTCTACCTCACTGAATCACCATTATCAGGTCCTCAGGAACCCAAGCGGATACCCACCCAAATCAGTCCATGATACCAAAATGTACAAGAAGAAGCAGCAAAGTGATAAAGAAACAGAAACTGAGGAAGTAATCAAATAGGGAGTGAAGAAAGTATGTGGAAGGTGTCCGTCCAAGAAAGAAGAGGTTTGTTGAAGACTTTAAAGTGTTCTAAAGCATGAAGTGTTTGGCCATGTGGGATTTTGTTTAATTAAAGAAATAAAGATATTCTTTCATTTATTACACAGTGGTAATAGGGGGTATGTTTGTATTCTACACCTCTCCCTCTCTGAATGTCTGGATTTAACCAACCCTCAGCCATGGAGAATCCATGATATTTACCCACGTTTCTCCTTTTCCCCAGGTTTTGCTCTTCTCCATTTGTTAGCTAAAACAATTATCATCTGAGGATGTAGATCATCGCTTTAGCCTAATGGAGTTTATCTGGCACTATTCATCCAAAATAACAAGGATAGAAGCAGGCAAAAAGATACATTTGGCACAAGATTTGGGCAAGGTCTAAAAAGATATGAGATTATATCCATCGTGTTCAGTCCTCAAGTAGGTCTTCTCATTAGTGCAATGCAATGCAATGTAATTGCAAATTAGGTTTTGAAGTTAATAATACAAGATACTTAATAAGTGTTTCCAGTTACAGAACATGTTACATTTTTGCCAGGTCCTATTTAATTGCCTTGTTACAATTGCCATATTATGCTGAATCAGGCAGAATTAAGGCAAAGAGAACAGATGGAGTCCTGCAAATATTAACTATAATCATTTCACTCACCATAATTGCATTATTCCAGGAATGCTACAAATATATATTAACAAATAAATGGCACTGAATAAATGTGAATGATCCTGGCATAATAGTGGTCAAGACATTGTAGATGATATTAAATGTAGATTAATTAAATGCTGATTCTCTTCTGTTAGTGGCACAGTCCATACAATGAAAATAAAGGGGGATATTTATTGGATGCAAAGATGGAAATGTGCCAATTCCTGTCTGTTGCAGTAGCAACAAAGCGCAAAAAATGTGAGTGTCTATGAGAAGTCTGATATATATTTTTTTATAATACTTTCTTTTTATTGAGAGGCATAAGGGTTGTACAAATGGATATTGACATGTGGAACCCGATTCGATTGGCAATGTTTTGGTCACGATGCAAATGCACATACCATCTATTACAGTAGCCAAACTTCCCATAGAGTTGTACATAAAAATCTAAATTCACACAATTAACCAATTGCTTCGTAACCAAAATAACATGGGCTTCGCATTCAATTTCATTGGGCCCGTAAAATAAGATATTAAATATCAAACTTTACCAAACTGTACCAAAAGTTAACACAAGTAAACAAACCATCCCTTACAGACCCATTGTTTTCATGTTTAATTTATTGCAGTCTATTGGAGCCCTAATTCTAAGTCTACTTCTAAAAAGTTGAAGAAATCCTGAGGAGCTGTATTTTAAGACAATAAATAATATAGGAAACTATACACCAATACAAAGAGTTAAACCAGATTAAACAATAGAGGGTTCACTTTCTGGATCACTTTGTGATGTCCCTGAGTCCAGAATTTCATTAAATCTGCGGTTTTGTCGATACCGAGGATGTATTCTCCTTTTGGGATTCTCAATATAAAGAGAGAGAAAGAGAGAGAGAGAGAGAGAGAGAGAGAGGGAGAGAGAGAGAGATAAAAGTCTATTTAGTCACTGTACTAATAACTGTAAAACTTCACTTAATTGCAAACCAAAAAATTCTTTATATTTGGTGGCTCTTTTAGATTTTCCTTTTCCTAAACATTCCAATCCTTCTCCATTAGTGATCCTTATATAATGCGAAAAAATAATGGCACAATACCTACTGCACAAGTTTAAGTTTGGTAGATATTTCTTTTTAAAACCACTGAAAGTATTGTGACCGACACTCTCAATAAATGATCCTTCAGGTCAAAAAATCTCAGAAATCCATAAAATTGAACAAAACCCCAATAAAATGTAACAGCCTAATTTTATACATACATACTAACTGTACTACATACACCAGCAGAGTCCTTAAACAATTGTCAAATACTATAACAAACAAATCTGACATTTACACCGAAAGCATCTGAGGGTAACAGGGAAAGATTCCAAGTTCTGTCTTTTGCCCATAACTGTTGTAGATAGACAGAGAGATTGTTCCAGAGGAGCAGAGCTGTAATTAATAAGAGTCACAATTATTAGAGCAAGAGTTGGATGTTGGATTCTAGAGTACTATAGGGATGCACAACATGGCCTACATGTTTGCAAGTCAGTGGCTGTGGGTAATGTGATAATTAATACAGTGTGGCGGGTGTTCGGTTTTCAGGTTTGAGTGTCATTTTATCCACACACAGTAGTAAGACAAAAGATAATGAAATGCAGCGTATACAGTTATTTGAAATTACAGGTTAATAAATCGCCAGACCTGTCAAGAAATGAACAATAGCAGAATACATTACAAGAGTTCATTTTCAAAGCGAGAGCATGCCTTACATAATATCCCAATGCCTACTGGAGAGAGCCGTGCGCTACACCGCATAGTCATTCTATTAATCAATTACCAGTGGAGGATCATTCATAACTAGTCTCAAGATATATTAAGTAGTGTATTGAAGTGAGTTGTGCAGTTTTAGCCTTGTCGCCACTGGTAGCGTCCCCATGTAGGATTCCCAGACCCCAAAGAAGTTTTCTGTTCTTTTCTCCCGATCAAGTATGTTTCTATCCAATCCATTCTAATCAGATAATGAAGTTTCTCCCTAAATAAAGCAAAGAGCGATACTACAGGGATAGCCCAAGTCTGCAGAATTGTCTTCTTAGCCGCAGAACTTATTACAAGGACCCTCTAGATAGATAACACCTCTAGAAAGATAAACCTTTCTAGATAGATAACTCCTCTAGATAGAAAAACCCCTCTAGATAGATAACCCCTTTAGATAGATAAACCCCTCTAGATAGATAAACCCCCCTAGATATATAACCCTTCTAGATAGATAACCCTCTCTAGATAAATAAGCTCTGTAGAGAGATAGCCCCTCTAGATATATAACCTCTTTAGATAGATAAACCTTTCTTAATAGATAAACATCTGTAGATAGATAAACCCCTCTAGGCAGATAAACCTCTCTAGATAGATAAACCCCTCTATCAGGGGCAAAGCTCTGTCATGAGATGGCAGAAACTATACCAGATTTTGCTGCACTTTAAATGTGTTGTGATTGCAACAAAATATTGTAAAAACTATTAATACTATATAATTGAATTCTGTTATATACTCTGGAGACTGGATATATTGGTGCATATTTATTATACATTTATATTACTCGTGCATTTTCTACATGAGAATTGTACACAGTGTCTTATGTACACCTGTGGTGTATGAGCACAAGACACTTTAAATGATGACGAATACATTATTTGTACACACAAACTTGTTTTGGTGTGTTGACTAATTGTGACATTATACGGTGTTATATTAGTGGCTAAGGTGTACTAATGCTTGTATTCCAATAGGATACTTTGCAGTGTTGTAACAACAATATTTTTATATTTTATTTTATTATTTTGCCTTTCTTTTTACGCTCTATTATAGCTCTATTTTGAATATTTTTTATACTTACCCATTCATTCATTCTCAACGCTGCATCAGCCATACAGGTGAGTAGGACTGTATGGGGAGTTTTAGGGTTAGGCTGCGGAGAGGGGAGTCTTAGGGTTAAACTGTGGGGAAGGGAGTCTTAGGGTTAGGCTTCAGTGAAAGAAGTCTTAGGGCTAGGCTGCAGGGAAGGGAAGGTTAGGGTAACGGAAGGGGAGGGTTAGGGTAATTGAAGGGGGGGTTAGGGTAAGGGTTGGGGTTATATTCATTCTCACCATTCACTGTTCCATCTTCCTTCTTCCATGGATCGATTGCTTTTCCTCTGTGAACTGGCTGGGAGAAAAAACGGCCCTTTCAAAAAAAGTAATGTGTTTGATTCTTAGACTAGGCCTTATGTGTATGGAGTTCCTATGTTTTCCCTGTGTCTGTGGGTTTCTTCACAAATTCCAAAGCTTCCATACTTCTATAAAACTACCATAATTGGCTGCTTACTAAAACATCTACATACTTAGGTTCCAGTGTTAGGGACCTTAGTAGCTCCAATAGGAACAGAGCTGATTTGAGTTTCTCTTCTGGAAGAATTGCACACATGCACTGAGATCCCATGAGCTGGCTTAATGTAGTGAACACCTATGGATTAATAAGAAAAATCACAATAACAATGAATGGTGGCACATGTAAGCAACACCCTGTGTAACACTTTGCAACTAATGTAAGTGAACCCACAGCAAGAACATCATTTTATCCAAACAATAATATAAAAAAATGAAAACACACAATAGAAAGATTATCAAAAGTATGTTACATACAGTACATCTTTTCCTTACAATTGCCTACTTGGAAATGCAAAGTATTTAATATTTTCAAATTGACATTTTGATTATCATGAATTCATTATTTCTTGTAAAATAAAAGTGTTCATGGCATTAGTCCCCAGTTCTGTTCAGTGTTACTATTAAAATAAATGATGTAGACACAGATGAATGGGGTATCATAAACCTAAATGGCATAGGATGGAACCATAGATTTATAATGTGCACCGTCAACAGTTACAGTTGGCTCCACTAATGTCAGCAGAGATTGCCAAATGAAAGAGCTAAATGAGAATGACTGAATTTGTAAATTACACACATAAGATACAGTGCTTTCTTTTAGGCGAAGCAGGACACAGCGCTATTAGGAAAAAATATGATAGGGAAAAAGGTTCAAGTAAAATGATTGGTATACATTATATTCCTTGTGGAAACAGCCATGGGGTCATGCAGGGCCGATGCTCGCATGTCTGGCGCCCCCCCCCTGCCAAAAACTAGATTTGCGCCCATCTATTTTATAAATATTATAATCACACTGCTGTGCCCGGGACAGGAAACACTGACTCCTCCCTCTGATCAGGTGACTGGTCACATGGGCTATACATCAGCAGAGGTCCTTTAACCCACTTGGATCTAGCATCTACCTACAGCACAGGCTGGCGTCGCTGTATTGAGGACCGCCGCTGTTGTCACAGATCTGGCTAAATGTCAGCTCTGAGAAGGAGGGGGATGAGCGGCGACAACTATCCAGCATGACGCCTGAATGTGCCGCATCCTCCCCCCCGCAGAGTGCATTGCGCTGGCCCTGTTGTCATGTGTGCAGACATTACCTATTCATCTTCCTTAGGTCATACTTTCAATTCAGAATTGGTTTATTAACATAGACATCTGATTTTCCATTGTGATATCAGTTTTGTATTTGTATTACATGAATAAGCTCTAATTTAGCAGGAGGCCAGCGTAATGCTCTTTATTTAGGGCCTTATATGTATACCTAAATTTCACTAGGACTGAAGATGTAGGTACTGACCCTTCCTGGTTAGGATTTTACCTCTAAAAGTTTCTCCTGATCCCTCATTTCCTGTTATCACTGTTTTTTCAATACAAAACAATGCCATAAAACTCCCAACAGCTGATTAACAATGGACCATGGATCTAAAACAATACAATATCCTCAACACTTAAGTCCTACATATACAGGGTTCCATAATATATACCCCAACGCAACTGCTGTGACACATATTGAAATGTAATGCAATTTTATGCCTAGGACCATTGTACCGGATCCAGACCCCTGCATGACAGCCAAATTCCACATGCTAGATGCAAAATTCAGCGGTTATTTTCAGAGGGAGTCAAGTTAATTGTAGTCTTTGCATGCAGGGTTATATCTTTGAATTGCTTACTGCACACAGATACTGGACACCTTTACTATCACAATTTAGACTTGACTTGGTATAGGAAACATCACCTCTCAACTCTAATACTGTTTGCAACAGATGAAATATGACTCCCCTGCAATCAACATGGTTTAACCCAGGAGTAACTAATTTCAAGCACTTATTTAAGTCTGGATCCAGCCCATTTTGGTGATAAACATGTTGTACTCTTCTTCCTCATCATGAAGCCAAATAAAAACATGTATAAATTATATTTTATTGTGTAATAATACCATCAATTCTAAAAGGAACTTATAGCTTTCATTCCAGCAACTGTATTCATTGAGTTTGATTCACAATGAATCTGATTTTTAAAGTCATCCCATACTGTATATCTAATGCGTTTACAAGAACTATCGGAACGGAAATTCCTTCCGTACCCAAACACTAGAAAAGACTGAGACCACTTAGTTCTCATTTGTATAATATTTTATCTCCTTTTTAATGACTTTTTTATGGTCTTGCAGGGCTGGGCTACAGTACATACTGTATGAACAAATACAACACGGTTATTGATAACCAGTGAATTAAACTTTAACACAACCATTTGATGTTCTCATTTTTAGACTTACTTTGAGTTTGACCTTAGGAACACAAAAGAAGTGGGAAAATCTTTAATTTCATATTCCAAACCAGCCTGTCCTATTTGTTTGCTATGAATCACTCATTTCAATAAGGTGAAGACTTGTGTTAATCCCCCATTCATCAGTTGCCTGGGTGCGTGTGAAATGAATCGTGTGGACAAAATAAACCACAGACAGCCGCAATATTCCATTGTCCTTTAAGCTTCTTCAAGGGGCCTCTTCACAGGTACCAAAAAGCTACTATAGACACTTCACATATTTTGGAAGATCCTCCCTTTTTTCACATAGCACATTAGTCTATCATTAAAGAAAAGCAGAAAGTAGGCAACAGATGAAGGAGAATCTGAAGTAGACCAAACTAATTCTCTTCACACACAGAGATAATTGGCAGGACAGCAGTTTTTTTTCTTCAAGGACTGAATTAAATGTATAAATTGTTTAAAAAAAAAAAAAGAAAAGAATAATTTGCTGGCATGGACATAATCATTACCTCTACGCCATTTACTTGGAAAGTTCATTGATCGACAGGACAAAAATGTTTTTTCCCTTAATTGCTTTACAACTTTGTCCTGCTAAATGCCCCAATTAAAAGGCAAAAGTGTGGACAAGTTTTTTTGTTTTTTGTTTTTTGAATTTTTTTTTATTTCTTCATTTAATGGCCATATATCGGAAGAAGAAAAATCGTTAGCATAGCCTTGCTTTCTTTTTCTTTTGTTAAAAGTGCAATACAAAGATCAATGTAGAATGTTTGCTGCTTCTGAGACATCAATAGACAAGACAACAGAAGGAAAAGTAACAGTTAGATATACTTTAAATCAAACAGCAAGCACGTCAAAGGAGCGGCACAACAAAGAGTGTATAGAAGACCTTGTGCCAGGCTAGAAAGTAGTAACAATGTATACAGAATCCATGTTATCAGTGATTAAAGATTAAAAAAAATTAAATAATAAAAACAACATTTACAAACTTCTATTTATTTATTTTTTGCAGGGTTTAGATACACACAGCAGGGTTTAGATAAATTAATTTACTGATTATAATAATCCTTTGCTATCATCAGTACTAAGCTCCAGTAAATGTACTCAAACTATCTAAAATGTAAGGTAACTTTTCACAGTGCAGTAAAAGTGACAACATAACTTATTTTAAGTACCATAATCTGTATTTAAATGTCCAAACCAATTCTCCTAAACGGACTGGGGAAGGACTGGGGAAGCTTAAAAAGTTTCCCCAGTCCTAAAAACTTTATAAGATATTTTAAGGAAGTAGATAGTCTGCATGTGGCTTAATCTACATCAGTATTAAGGATTTCATTTTTAAATAAATATATATATTTTATATCTATATAATATCTCTCTGTGGTGTTAATGCATAGTTTAAAAACATTTTGTTTTAATTTGTTTTACATTCATGTAATTTGATTACACTTATAGATTTTTTTATATCATTTATTTAATGATGTTTAAGTCTGTTTTTGGGGTTGCATAAACGCAGGTTTGTAAATTTATAGACTATGTATTATAGACATGTAATTGTATATTTTTGTACTTCAATAATATTATGCTCCTTGCTTTTTAAAACAAAATCATAACAACAAAAAATAAATAAAGCCAGTATTTGCAGATGAAAACTAGTTAATTGTGACTAAATCATAGAATTGCATCTTATATAAAATTTATTGAATTAATTTCTACTTCTATATTAGCATGATTTCATTTAACTACTTTTATTATAATTTAATTGCTTAAAATTATATATGGTGGTAAGACGCATACCCAGCAAGATATTATATATTATTAGTCACACTATTTCTAAGTGAATTAATGAATTCTGTAAATTGGTATAAAGTTACCCATCTATAACTAGCTCTTTAACATTGTGTTATTAAGAACTAAAATTCAAAAATGTACTTTGCTAATAAAAACAATTATATTTCACATTTATTTGAAAATGTAAACATGTTTTTATGTTTATGCATATAAATTCATATAGCACCAATTATTATACATTATATAAAGAGTCTACTGGAAGATAGTATAAAAAATAAAAAACTAAGACTAATAGAATGTTAGATAGAAATCATGTTTCATAACATACAATTGTATTAATAATTAGTAAGTATAGTAATTAAGAATAACGAGGACGTGTTCATATTTAAGCAATGTGAATGTATTTCACGGTATTGAATGTCAATCTTCACATTTGGCCTTATTCACGCATGTATAGTAGGTCATTTACGCTATCTACGCACCAGATCAATACGTTCATTAAGTGTTCATATTTATTAATAACACTGGACTGGATTCAGACCTCCGTGAGTTTTCCAAATGTACAGATGTCTGGCAATCCACGTGGGAGAGGGAAGTGAACTCTCTCGATCCCCTGTCTCGTGCGGTGATCCATACGGAAATGGTAAACCCAGCCCACACTGTAATATTACCGTGCTCCCCCAACCTTACGGAATTTAGGCAGGCAGAGGGGATACGCCACCCTGTCAGCCGGATCTCCATGCATAAGTAATTAAGTTCCATACACCTGGAGATCCATTGCAAAAACATCTGGCATGTGCATTTCCAGATATTCACCCAAATTCCGCAAGCAGCTTGCCGAATTCTTTTGAAGAACAGATATCTGAATCGGGCCCACTGTAATTTAATCGTTAAGAATAACACTTTTTGCAACAAATTCTTCTACATAAGAAGGCAGGCTGTAACGCAGTTGTGTGTGAAGGGAATATGTGCCATGGAATGTTAGAGACTGCTGTAACCTCCATTATAGATATATATCCCCTTTATAACATTTCTATGGGTATATATTTTTTTTAGGTGCAATTACTGTGATTTTTTTTATTGTTCTGCACAAACACTAAACTGATTACTGCAGCTAAATCTGCATAGCGGTGTGACTGGGTGGTCCAATGTAGTCAATGGACATCGTCGGTATTCCTGCAAATATGCATGTTGATCCTTGTCTGTGTGTTTCCCTGCCAATATTCAATATAATGATTACTGGCAGAAGAAAGTATTTTGGCAACTCCACCTCAGATGTTTGCACTTTAATTATTTTGGAGTGATTGTTTTCTTGTCACTAAAGCACATACACACCAATTATAATATTGAATAATTTATTTAATATTATTTCATTTATTGTGGATCATATGCAAAGCTATATGTTTATTTTTCAAAGTAGCAAACTTCTTCTCTAAGCCTCATTTGTAAAGATAGGCTTATTTACATGAGACGCAGAGCCTGAATCATTAGGGGGTTCTCTTGAGATTATGTGGGATTAGGTGGATTAGCATTCTGTCCATGTATTGTCTGCAGGTAAACTTGGATGAAGTGTAATGGGAAGAAGGATGCTTGTAAGTCTGCAATTGTCAGAATCATAATCATGAGGTTGGAATTGGTCTTTTGACATTAACAGAATACAAGTGCTCTATAAATGTTTCTATAGCTGCTCTGACCGCAAAGATATCCAGAGGTAATAAAAATGGTGGTTTGGACATGTAGTGTTGGTATGGAAAATTAGAAGTGGTAACAAATCCCCATATATTGGGCCCGCTTTAAGCACTGATTCACAGTGTATAGGATGTAGCTATGTAGTGGAGTCCACCGGCATCAAGGTTGTTTCTACGTTCCATACATAATACAGATTGAAGTTCAGGATTTTAATCTGCCACATTCTAATATGTTCAGGTTATTTCATAGTTGATTGTTTTATTAGTTAGTCTTATTTGCAGCCTGCCTGTGAAGTCACACTTTTTGTCCCCAGTTATTATTGGAGATTAAACTAAATTTGAACTAATCTGGAAACCACATTTGACCAGCTCTGACACAAAGCAGAAATTAAAATTTGGAAAACATTCATCTTCAGCTGGGATTCTATTGGTATTCTTACTTGCTCACTTAGGACAACTGACTATCTATTGCATCTTATTTTTTCTAGTTTGATTTCTAGACTCTAAATCTGTGACAGTCCACTATGGGTTTTGGACATGTGCATGCAAGATGCGTGCAATGTTGAATTGAAAACTATGCAAGCACGATACTTCAAAGTGAATTGGATTGCATCTGTACCTGCCAAACCCTGGTGTGGGCGTGCACACATACACACAACTTTCAAAATGACTTGTCATTGCACACTAATTGCATGTGTGCTGTGAACACATGCTGGTTAACAATTAAAAAAAAATATGCACAACTCTATATGAGTCTCTATGACAGGGACATATTTCCTTTCTTTTGCTATGCTAAGGACAGACTCATTCATCTCATACAAATGCTTTTTGAGACCTTGAACATTGCTTTCAATATATTTTATAGAGAGATTTGCCTTTGATAAATTGTATAGTTCACAACTCACATATAATTAGCATAAAAACAGCATTTCATTAAATATCTTCTCTGTGGCCCTCATCACAGCAAGAAAACCCCATCCTTAAGACCCAATAAGTTTTTCCTGTACATAGGACAAAATAATTGGCATTTAGATAAACAAGAAAACATCTAAAATTAGCTTTTTAGAAAGAGCAATAAACAATAGTTCCTACAGTTGGTATTTTATATGAATTTTGTTTATCACTTTCCAGCCTTTTGTCTATCTGTATTCATGAAGTCATGTACTCTTTTCCATTTTTAAATGTCCTTCTAAACTGAATTTTGGAAGAGAGCCACATAGATTCTATTTTCTTGTGTGGAAAAAATCTTTGATTTGTTTTTAAGTGTATTATGCATATATTTATCATATGAAATGGGTGAAATATTCACTTGTCCTTCAACAAGTGTCACCTTGCATGAATTTAGGAACATCTTTGGGAGGTGAAAGGCAGCTAGGAGAATGTTATTTATAAATCTGGAACCAGGTAAAGGTTTGCTCTATAAGCTTTATGTTTTTTTTCTTTGCTCAGCACAATTGACAAGATAGAAGTGGGGCTGATTCAGAGTTTGGGAGTAAGGGCAAAACAGGTGCAAGTGTACTGCTCGGATAAACCATTGTGCAATGTGGGGGGAGCTAAGTAACTTTTAATCTTTTGCATGCAGGGAAACTAAAGATTATTTACCTGTTAATATGGTTTCCTCTACTCCATCATGTCAGCACACTTCCGGGTTATCCCTCTTCCTCTGGAGCCAGACAGGAAAAGAGAAGACACTGGCTGTATAAGAGGATGCCCACCTCCGGTTCCCAGTGTCTTCAAACTTAATATAGCTCTTTAAAACACAACTCAACCATTATGTGAACACACAGGGTAGGGAATGTGTGCTGACATGATGGAGTAGAGGAAACCATATTTACAGGTGAATAATCTATAGTTTCCTCTGCCTCCATCCTGTCAGCACACTTCCGGGTCATACCAAAGCAGTTATAACCACGGGTAGGGAGAAATAATAATAAACAGAATATTAAAAAATGATAATACAGCTAATAAAGAATATTAAGTTAAACGACAACAGCACTTAATACTCTTCTACCAAAGCTTGCTTCAGCTGAGGATAGAATGTCCAATTTATAGTGTTTACAGAAGGTGTTAATTGAAGACTATCCTGCCGCTTTACATATTTCAGTAATTGAAGCAGCTTCTTTCTGTGCCCAGGATGTGGCCATGGCCCTTGTTGAATGAGCTTTAATGCCTGAAGGTGGAGTCTCTCCTTTAAGATTGTAAGCTTTAAGAATGCATGCTCTTATCCAACTAGCTAAAGTGCCCTTGGAGGCTGGACTTCCTTTCTTAACTCCTTCTGTCAAGACAAATAGTTGATCTGTCTTTCTAAAATTGGCAGTTCTCTGTAAGTAAATGGAAATAGCTCTTACTAAATCTAAAGTATGGAATTTCTGTTCCAGATGGTTACTTGGATTAGGACATAATGCAGGTAATTAAATTTCTTGATTCAGATGGAAATTGGAAACAACTTTTGGTAGAAATAGAGGATTCGTTCTCAATACCACTTTCCCCGGCAAAAAGATTAGGTAAGGTTCCTTTGCCCATAGGGCCTGAAGTTCTGAAATCCTCCTTGCCGATGTTATGGCTACTAGGAATAACACCTTCAAGTTTAATAATCTTAAATTAATTTCTGACAATGGTTCAAAAGGTGCCGTTGTAAGGGTCTCCAGAACCAAGTTCAAGTCCCATGGAGGTAAGGGATTTCTAATAGGCGGTTTTACCTTATTCGCAGCTTGTAAAAATCTTATGACGTACTTATTGTCTGCTATTTTTTCATCTAGCTTAGTGCCGCAATTTGCACCTGGAGGGAACTTACTGCTAGGCCCTTGTCTAGGCTTTCTGGAAGCACTCGTTCTTTGAGACCAGTATAAAAAGGCCTCCAAATCCTCCAGTATGTGTTGCAAGTAGTTAGTTTTCTTGCTTTAAGAAGGGTGGTTGTGACTTTTGACGAAAAACCTTGTCTTTCTAAGTTCGACCTTTCAAGAGCCAGGCCGTCAATTTGAGTGACCCGGGGTCTGGATGAAGAAGTTGCCCCTGA
>WWET01000004.1:1153525-1165303 GCA_011038615.1 Limnodynastes dumerilii | reverse complement strand
GGGTTGAACTGTGCAGTGAGTTAAGTAAGTTAAGTTAAGCATCCTCCATTGTATCCAGACTTCAGAGATGTCCCCATTTTGTATACTGGTATTGTATTTGGTACCGATCTGCGATCATAAACATATGCGAAGAGAGTGGCCTTAACCCTCCCCTAACCCTCTATTTCCCGCAGCCTAACCCTAACCTTCCCCTTCAGCCCTAACCCTTACCCTAACCCTCCCTTCTTGAAGTCTAACCCTCAATCTCTTCTTCAGGCCGAACCCTGAATTTAGCCCACCACTGCTGCCACAGTCTGTCGCTATTGGAAACGGGCTGAAATGGGTACCAGCTCCCAACAGCAATTTTCTATGTGCCAAGCATTTAGGCAATGATAAAGCCACCATTGGCAGCTGTATCATTGTAGAAACAGGGCCGAACTCACCGGCCACTGCATCCCGTATATAGGTTTTTTGTATTATCTCTTTTCCTCCTCTGATCCCACTTCTTCCACCATAGAGAAAACATAGGTCAGATAGTCAGAATAGGTGTTAAGAAGTGCGTTCACTTTCTGCAAAGGCGTAGATCACACTGGGTGTGTTGTGCGCCATTTGTCACATGCTCTAGATGTATATTTAATATTACGCCACATTTTATATCATTTTCCATATCCATTTGTCAGATGATCCGTATTAATAATTATTATCAACGGAGGTCAAGTGCACAGTCTCCCAATCTTCTGCTGGAGACTGCATTTTTTTTTCATCATGTCACTCCATAAATAAAAATTGTTGGGTAAATAGAATAAAAATTCATAAATCAACAAAGTCAATAACGTAAATCTTCTCGACAATAGGCTAAGGCACGTGGGATTAAAATGTCCTCCTTCCTATTGTAATTTGACAATTTCATCACTACTTAAATCACTTTGGTGGGCTGATATCTTTATTCTCTCCCAAACGCTAATGGCCCTTCTCCATGACTCATCCACTTCAATCGCTCTATATAGTAGATTAATAAATCCACAGAAAATGTCACAATAAAAAAAAATCACATTATTATGTTTTGTGCCCTTTGTAAAATGTGATAGATTATCCTTTTTTTGAATTCTATGCCTTTTTATACTTTTTAATGCATGTCTAACCCGGACAGGTGCTGATGCCGTTGAGGGAAACCGTAAAACATGTCTGTTATATCATTAAACATAAACCCTATGTAATCTCTCAATAAACACTTCTGTCTATGTAGTTCAGTTCAGTTTAGTTTTTGACACAAATTATTTGAGGTAGAATGTATTTTATCTTGGTTAATACAAGAAATTACAAGTGGCCTAATGCTTAATGACAGAAGCTGACATATCAAAGGAGTCCTTGGAATATAAACAAAAAAATAAATCGTGGGTTCAGTGTCCCTCCCCAAAAATAAATTCCTCATTTTACAAAGACCATATAATCCTTTCATTTTCAAACAAATACCACCTCATTTATGTTATTCTAACATAAGCTTGCATAAATCTTACAACAAGAAGCATGTTTATTGTGTTGTTTAATAGCCCTGTTTGAAGGATCTCTCTCTGACATCATATTATTGAAGAATTTCGGAAGGATTACATGTGTCAACTATTCAATTGCTGGTAATTGTAACACAAAGCCTTAAGCTACAACTATTGCAATCGGTGTAGGGTATACACAATATTTTTCCTGCTTTATTTTTTTTTCATAAAGCTATTAAATTAATTGACACTAAAAGCATGTCACAGCTATCTAATCTATTAATTTTTAGTTAAATATTAACTAGGGTGTCTGCTATGACAAGCATTTGACCTGTGCCGAAAGTGAATCAGTTCACCATTGCATGCATAAGGTTAAGGAAATATTTGGATGGAGGTAAGAGGTGATGGAATTCTTTTTTTTTATTATTATTTTTCCTTCTACCTTATATACTTTTACTCGTTTTTATGCAAGTATTGACATTATGTCAGGCCAACTATTGGTACTTGATGTAGCATGTTTGTCTGTTGAAATATTTCAGGGTTTTTAAAGCAAGGCGTTTCATGTTGTGAAAGAGGATTCTACCAAGGATTAAAAAAAAATAGACTGCAACTGTAGGTTATTTGTACAAAAATCTGACACTTAATATTTACATGTAGTGTTATCTGTATGCCCAGATTGGTCAATAAATTCTGAGGACTGAAGCGACAACAACGTTCAGGCCTCTATAGTTGACATCCTGTGCCTACTAACATTCCTTTCAGCACTCTAAATCATGTAAATATTACCTTATGTAAGCCACATCAATCTATGTTCTGTTATAGTAAATCAAGCAAAAATTATAAAAAAAATAATTATAAAATTGGTCAGGCCTTAAAAAGAAAAAAAAAGAAAAACTCAGCAACATAAACTATGTATGTTTGTGGATGATGTCCTATTGTTTATGACCAATCTGGAGAATTAAACTACACATGTCCACTAAATTAATGTTAATCTCTTGCAACCATAGGCATATCTATAATGGGTGCAGGGTGTTCAGTGCATACGGGACCTTCAGAACATGGGGCCTGTGGCATTCATCCTGCACCCAAGTAGATGCCGAATTGACCCCCCTTCCCCCTGAGATAGGACTGTCCCGATTCGTGGGCTGAAAAATGGGTGGGGCCTAAAGTACCTGTTAGGCTCCACTCCTTCTGCAAATCAGGACAGTCCTGCCTCAGGGTAAGGGAGAGGGGGCCCATGTACAAATCCTGCACAAGGGCCCCTCACTTCTTAAAACGCCCTGACTTTTACAACAGCAACTATCTCAAGTGACATCCCTATACAAGCCGAATATATGCATTGTGGGTGGGGGGAGGCTATTAAATTATACAGTGTGGGCTGTAACGACTAACGACAACACATTACGTATGACCAAATGAATGCAAGGATAAGTTAAGATAGGGTTCTCAACACGTAAGTCGGCTATGTTACATGAGAGGGGAGTGCCAGGGGAGTGCATTATTCTTAGTAGCGCGTAATTTAGGTACGTAAAACAACCTTAAGTCTGGATCTGGCCCATTATATTTAGGTAACATAATGATAGCAGCCAAGGCTGCCATAGCACAGAAATGGAGAGACCCCTTTCCACCAAACACAGCAAAAAAGCAGTTTTAACCCCAAGGAATACCCTTCTCTTGTTTACTTATTGTGGGCCGTATCCAGACCTACGATGGTACGGTTTACCGCTCAGCGTACCAACGCTTCCCTCCCCCTTGCCCCAGCGTTTAAACAGTCGCATACATCGGCTGAAGGCTACCCTAACTTCAGCCGGCATAAGCGAATGTTAATACGCTTGAACGGCAGTGTTGATACGTTAACGCCGCCCTCCCAGCCTCATTACCCTCCCTCCCCCCGCCTACCTGCCATAACTTACGCGTAGTAACGCTGGGGGACGCCCCCTTTAGCGTTACTACGCTGAAGGATCGGGCGTTTACGCAGCTACGCCGGGAAACCTCTGCTCAGCACATGCACAGAGACGATCTTACGAGTACGCCTGGCGTATTACTGCCGGGCGACAGGATCAGGCCCATTGTGTTTGCAAGATGTAAATTTATTGGCATATGCTGTTTAATATATATATTGATTTAAAAATTGATTAATGTAAAAAACTAAAATAAATAATAAAAAAGGTTTATGTAGGACAGCAGGGACAGGTCTTCTGATACTACCAGCTTGTGGAGTCACTCCTGTTAGTGCAACTGGTTATATGCATACAGCCTTCTAGATTTATTTCATTATATAAACATTAGGAAACTTTTGGGAGCCAAATTCTAACTATCAATATGAAGGATACTATTTAAAAGGTATTGGCACAGCATCTGCAGGAATAGGTGTGCAATGGCAATCCATGGCATAGGACCACCATTTTATTGAACTATAGATTTAGTTAAACAGACTTCCAAGTTATCTGATGAGCTTTGGAAGGAAACAGGTTTTTATATGGAATCATTATGGTGTCATTACTGCACTTTAGTAACAAGGGACCAGATTCAAAGATCAGTGTTTGGAAATCCGATTGCAGGATGTATTGAGATCAGCTATCGGAGATTCAAAGTATCCATGGGGTGTAATATGTTTTGACAGGGTTAACTGTTCACCACTCTTCTGCTGGAGGAGAAATCTGGAACCCAAGGCAGTAGAGAGTGTGGACAGAGCTAAAGACAGAGAGGACAGGAGCAGGAGCGGGGTAAGATACAACTTTTTTTTTTTTTACAGTAAGCATTTTTGATATGTGACTTTGAGGTGACGACTGTATCATTGCAGTATGTGTTATTGTCACCATAGCAACCAGAACCGCAGACCCTCCAACATGACCCATTCCATTAGATACAGAATACTCTGCAACTGCGCTTCCAACTGTCACACTCACCTGGTGAAATGACCTAACTCAGGGTTGGCCAAGCTCGGGCCTCGTGAGCTACCAATGGTTCATGTTTTCCAGGTCTCCTCAGATAGTCAGAGGTGAGATAATCACTACCAACTGTAGATTTTGTTTTGAATGTGTCAGTTAGTAATGAACACACCTGTATTCCAACAAGGCGACCTGGAAGTCTTGGACCGTTGGTAGCTCACGAGGCCCGAGCTTGGCCACCCATGACCTAACTGATATTTAAACACTATTTGTCTCTTCAACAAAGGTGGTTACCATAGAAACTGACAGTTGGAAACTGAGAAGCAGAGCATTTTGTACCTAATGAAATAGATGATGTTAGAGTGTATGGAATTGGTATCCATGCATCTGAGCAATCACAATTCTAACCACTCCCTTACACAGATAAACTTACCAGACCCATACCCTACCTTAAGACCTGTGACTTGTACAAACGTAAAATAGCAGCAGATCAGATGTCTAAAATAAATTATAAATGTATCATTTGCCTTAAGTCTGGCTATAGCAATTTTCATTCATATCTGGCAGCACTGATGCAAAAGTCTCGGAAGTCTCTTCTGGTCCCAGTTTAATAAAAGATTATTTATAGAACATTTCAATTTCAAATATTTCAGGAAAAGGTTTTTGATGGCTTTCTCAAATACCGTTGCATTGAAGGAATAAATGTATACAATGTAAATACAGATTCAAGATCCAGTCACAATCTTGTAAGTGCTCTAGAAGTAGCTCTAAGAAGTATACACTACAGTTTAATTATCACAAATCAGCTAGGTGAAGATTATTTTTTATATCATTTGAAATACTCATTACCTGTTCCCCCTGCTTCTAATTACTTTAATTAGGAATAAGTTATGAGAGTATGTAGATTCTAATTTTAGACAGGTTTTTTTCTTGTTGACTTGATTAATCTGCAACAGAAAGAGAAAATCTAACCATAAATGAAAGTATTTAAGGAAACACGCTAGCTGTCATTCAATGTATATTGTGCCTTATGTGTTAGATAAATATAAATGTTTTTCATAAAAAAAAAAATTGTATCCTAAAAAAGGATGATATAATAATTTCTTATTAGATAAAGGAATATTTATGGAAAGGTGCCTATTGGTGTGCTGAAAACTAATACCTCAGTGACCACTTCCTAATTAGCTGATTGGCTGATTAGTCCATACAACTGACCAATGGTGTGCTGCCTGGCAGGGGCATAAACTACAGGGAGTGCAAGGGATGCGGCTTCTACAGGGCCTGAGGAGAGAGGATCCTGTGGCAGCTGTTCCCACTGCATTATAAGGAAGCTGTCAGAGGCTGACAGTTTTAAACAACACTTAGCTGCCCCGAGTCCCACCTGCCTTAACCTAGTCCGTCCCTCCAGACTTGGACTATTGTCTGGGACCTGAGTCTGTCACCTTCTGCACCTACTTTCATTGTTTTACTTGAGTGTACAAATCCTTTTTCTAATTACCTACAACTTTTTGTAATATGGTATCGTAAGATGCAAGTGTAACTGCTATTAAATCTTACCTGCCACTGATTATCGAGTACAGCAGGGTACACACTGGAGGTTTATCTGTCAATTATTGTGCAGATCACACGATAATCATCGGACAACTTCGACATGTTACCAGTCTGTACTGTCACACGATGCTGTATAATCGCCAGACATTGCATCATGTGATTTGATTTTTGGAAGCTCCTGATTTTTTGCAATCAGCAATGTCCCACTATCTGGAGAAAACCTCAGTGCACAATCTCCACTGCTACAATTCCCATTCTTATTTCTACATGGGGCCACCTTGTGGGCAAGCAGATCATTGCACTTAAGGTTTATTTGAAGAGTTTGTAAAACAATCCACAAGAAACTAGAGAGCAGTGTTTACGGGAACATTGTTAAGCAAGTCAGGGCTTTAATCAGTTATTGATGTTTGACAAGATCAACAGAGGAACTATATAGAATATTCTGTAGGTTTTAGCTATGTGTGTGTCCGGTAAACTGATACACACAAATGTGTGTAATGATAGGCTGTAAGCAGTCTAGACTGCAACGCCTAATGACCAAACATTCCAACACTGGATCAGGGCAATGTTTGGGTTAAATATATGCAATTGCACCAGTAAGGTATTATCTATGCACAAATTCAAATCCCCACTCTTTACCCATGCTAGATGGACTTTGCAAAATGCATTGCAAAAGATGGCACACATGTAACATACACTATACACATACAACAACTTTCAAACAAAACATCAGACCCAGTAAGTTTGTTATTTTTCATAATATATAGTGTGACCTTAGATGGAAGATAGAACCTGCTTGGAACACATAGATCACAATTTAGTGCAATACACTGTACATTATAGAATACTTAAGATCCTCATTTATTATTTTCCTCCTTTTATTACAATTATAAATGGTGCATAGTTAATATTGCTCCAGAGCCCAGCATGAGAAGTCAAGATGAAGGCCCGGTCTATAAGCAAGAGGTAAGAAAAGAAGTGGCATGATTAAGAAAGAAGACGCAGGGAGGAGAAGGGAAAGATATGCTAAACCAGGGCCCAACATACTGCAGCTTTTTTGGGCAGACCTAGAACCAAGGGTTCTAGCTAAAAAAAATATTGCAATCACTTGTCCTCGGCCTTATGGAAAACAAACTAAACATTAAGGGTCAGATTTACTAAGCTGCGGGTTTGAAAAAATGGAGATGTTGCCCACAGCAACCAATCAGATTCTAGCTCTTACTGTCATATTACATATTAGGGAATGTCAGCTAGAGTCTGATTGGTTGGGCAACTTCTCCATTTTTGCAGCTTATTAAATCGGGCCCTAAGTCCCTTTTCAATTCATTTAGCTCCCAGTGGAACACTACTAGAACTCGAACTAGGAAATTGGCATTAAAGTGGAGGCTTTAGGCCCAGACATCAGTTTCCACACTATAAACATTAACAAGAGACTGCACTTCTAATGGAATATATCACACTTGTATATATCAATAGAAATGGAACAAAGATGACCACTGTGTAAATACAAGGAACAGGAAACAGGTCCAGTTCTCCATACCAAATAATATAAAACACTATGGGGTAGATCCAGAACTACGTGTGCCGTACGTTTATTCGCGGAGCGTATTTTCGTGCACGTAAGTTCGCTACACTCCCCTCGGCACACCCCTTGCACGGACGTATTTTGTCAAGATACACTTCCCAAACCCTACCTTAACTTTTTCACACGTAACCGCTGTCATACGCACACGTACGTATGGGCTGAACGAATTTACGCAGCTAAGCACGCCCATACTGTACACTTTAAATACCACCCCCCGCCTACTTCACGTATTTCAGATGTATTTTGGAGTAACGTAAATTTGGCACGCCCACACGTAAGTATTTACGTGACACATACGTGAATGGCCCATACGTTCACAATTACGCTACGTGAATGTGCGTATTTTCTATGGTGCGCATGCGCAGTGCGTACTAAACAGCGATTTTACGTCTCCGCCACGCGTAAATTCGCTTTGAAGCGTTGTTCTGGATCAGGCCCTATGTGTCAGAACATCCATAAATAGGAGGTTTAGTTAACAATATAGTTATATTGGTTTAAGCTCACCTGGCCAGCGTCAAGGCACCTCCTGTAGACCCTAACTGTGTTGCAATATGTGTCACAATTCCACACTGCCACCTTGGACTTGGCCCTTAGTTGCCTCTAGGCCCCTGGCTTGTTCCATATAGCAACCCACTACACTTTGCTGCAACTCCACAGGATTGAACTTCTATAAAACCCCTTTTACATCACCACCAAATACCCGGCTTTTTGGCCAAATCCCGGGTCTCAGGTGGTGTTCTGAAAGGTATAGGGAACCTGGTCTCTGGTTTAATGACCTGGGACTCAGGTCATAATAAACCCGATTGGAGGGATTTGTTTAATGTTGCTATGCAACAGTAAATAAGTCCCTAGCCGGGAGCCGCGTGCAGTCCCTTCACAATGTCGGGACAGAGCCAGGACCCAGAATTTCCCGGGTCTACCCTGCAGTGTTTTAAGGGACCCACTCAGTGTTTTTTTTGTTTGTTTGTTTTTTACAAAAAGCCCTGGCAATAACTAAGGTTGAATTTGCTGGGATGGTAATGTGCTAGCATCATTACAAGTCTTAGGCCAAAGCAACATTTTCAAAAGATAGGACCTGTTATGTCTACAGTAATGCCTCACACCATATTTCCATATACACTCTCGAATTTGAATTTGGCTATCCTTCCTCTTCACTCATTAGTAAATCAGTCCCCACGCAAAGGTAACTTTCTGCAAGTGTGCTGTGAACAAAAAGCAATATGATGGGACTTCTGAACCAAGGACCCTACATTAAATATTATGCACCAGCCACACAGAAAATGGTGTAATTGAGAAAATACGTAAGTGTGGTTCCCCTGGGGGGTTGTAGGAGTGGGGTGCACATTCTGTAACTAGCTTTAATGGTCCTACTCTCACACTGTGACTATGCAAAGAGCTTAGGCCTCATGCTCAGGTTTGAGCACAGCTTGTGGGATGTTGCTAGGCAACAGTCAGCTGTTGAAGTGGGATTGGTAGCGCGAGGAAGGTCTTCTAGAAAGATCTTGAGTAAAGGTCACGTGTGAGGAAGGACCATTAAGTGACGGTTGGTAGCAGCGGTGGTGGTGAGCGAAACAGATGGCAGTAGAGATAGAATTAAAGAGGGGCTGTTAATAAGGACAGAATTGGAGATTATCAGTACCGGAGTATGAAAGGGCAATTTTGAGAAAACGTCGGGATCGGGATTGGGAAAGGTGGCAGTGACGGTGAACGAGGAGGTGACATCATAGTAGATGAGGGACAGTGGCAGTAACGGTAGATGAGGAGGTGTTAACAAAGCAGATCGGGAGAGGTAGCAGTGATGGTGTATGAGAAGGTATCAGCGGAGCAGGACGGGAAAAGGTGTTAATAGTGGTGCTCAAGCAACTGTCAATGGAGCAAATAAGATAAGGTTGGCACTAGCGGAGACGAGAGAGAGGGAGTGGGTGAAAGGACCAACAGGGATTATTTGAAGTGTTCAATTTAAAGGATTTTTGTTGGTTCATTTGTAATTGTTTTCTTTAATATAAGGAAATAATCTTTCTTTAATAGATACATTGTTATTTGACTATAAATATATATATATATATTTTGCTTTGATTCTGATTGTTTTAATTTAATGGTAATCTTTAAAGTCATTAGTTAAACCATTGTGATTAAGGTAGAGGAGGATTATAAGCTTTATTTGTAAAATTCTTGCATTTTGCTCTTGACTTTGCAAGTTACAAAATTATTTGTTACATTCGCTTGACAAATTTGCAACATATTGTATTTTGAATATTCAGTTCATATATATTCTGATTTTATTGTGTAACTAAAGTTTTCTGCTTATTTAAAGCAAAGATAATATTTATAATTAAAACAAAAGTGAATTAGCTAATTTGATGTGAATTACTTTGAGTTTTTCTTACACTATTTTACCTCTGCAATTTTTAACTTCTACCATATCACTCGGTTATCACATAAGGGCTTAACCAAGCCCTTCTGTACAGAGGTGTAACTAGGGTAAGTTTTATAGGGCACATGCCCTGGTGCCGATGGACACCCAGTGCCAAGGGGCGCAATAATAATTTTTATTAAACAGTATAATAAGGGATGCAAATTTTCATTTGCCATAGGCTTTATCAACTCTAGTTAAGCCACTGCTTCTGTACGATTTAAATACATTCGCCCACCCACCATGCATACATGCTATCCATGCTGGAAGTCTTCAGGGTGTCACTGTGTTGAAATGCAGATGCGTTCCGTCCACATTTCCTAAATCTCACACATTGTACATTTTCCACTGTCTGCTCTCCATACAGAACAACACTATAGAGAAGGTATTGAGATCAATATATTACTCAAGTCCTCATCCCCAGAATCCCTACACATAACATTCTTGCCGCACTAACATCTCATTGAGTTGATGAAACCTGAAAGGCTGAGATTCTGTTATGCAACGTCTCTTGTACTGCCAAAGCGTTGATACTTTGTAAGTTAAGAGCAAGCATTGAGCACACCTGTGTACATTGGCAGGAAATGAAAACAACTAGTCAAAAAGGCAGACATCCAATTATCTGTCATAGAAGATTTATGCTAAGGATTTAGATACACTTCTTTAAATCAGCTAATGTCATCCTTAAAGGGTATGTGCAAGATACTCAGAAGGTGTCACTGTAGTTCTTTCATTTAGGATTCCATTTAGGACTTAACTAATAAATTATAACAAATGGAGAGTTGGCCACAAAAAAATCTTTACTGACAACATAAGATAAGTAGGTTACATAGTACATTAATTAACAAAAACAACAACAAAAAGAAACAATAAAAGCAAACCAGGCAGCTGCCTCCACTGGACAATTGTCTGTACTAATAGCCAATCAAATACCTAGGAAGGGAACACAGAGGTATAAGTTTTCAGCACATCAATAGGCAGCGTTTTCAGTGTTAACAAAACAACTGACTAACTAGTCTGGGCCTAATCCAGACTCAAATGTAAAAAATAAAAATAATAAAAATCCAGCCTTCAGATCATAAAACCCCATGCAAATAATAAGGGGTAAAGGTGGGCTCCAGACAGGGGCGGATTGGGAAATGAAAGTGGCCCTGGTAAAAAAAATCTTAAAGTAGCCTCGGGGGCGGGACCAAATCAACTGTAGGCGGGGCCAACACAAAGTGGGCGGGATTAGCAATTATTGATACCCGCAAAAAATATAATGAAGTATCGACTCACCGTTTTGCAGTCATCTGTCTTGGGATGACTTGCTAGTAGTTCTTGATGTGTTGAAAGCTGTTAAATTGTTTATTGAAAATCTTCTCCTCTTGATTGAAGATGCTGCTCCTCTTGATATTAGATGCTGTTCAGCCTCTACTGGCTCTTGACATGACGTCCTCCTGCTTCCTGTTCTGGGGTGCCGCTGCTATTGACCATTCGGTCACTAGAGGTCCCCCCTTTTATAGTGTATTAGACATCATAGACACTAGAGGCTACATCTCTCGCTCCTTCACCGCCGAATGCCAAAAATCCACGAGATCCAATGCAGGATTTGTAAGTTTGGCCTTGGTGACTTCCCAGGTGCGCACGGAGATCTGATCTCCGACAGAAGTCTCTTTGTGATTGCCGCACAAATCTGTCCACAAATAAATCAAATCTGTCACACACTGAGGTTGGGTAGATCACCCCCTACAGTATAGTAGTGCCCCTATACAGTACACAGCCCCATACAGTATGCAGCCCCTTGTCACACAGCACCGCAGACAAACCCCCAGTAACCTCATCGTATGTCTCCAGCCCCTTAGTATCCCCCATTATATGTCTCCAGCA
>WWET01000004.1:1129706-1151844 GCA_011038615.1 Limnodynastes dumerilii | reverse complement strand
CTGGTCAGTATCTGTGTGCAGTAAGCAATTCAAAGATATATCCTTGCATGCAAAGAATACAATTACATTAATTCCCCCTGCAATCAACATGGTTTTGCGCAGGAGTGACTTTAAGTTCTTATTTTAAGAAGATTCTTAAGTGTGAATCAGGTCCTTAATTTCAAGTTCCTTCTTAATTCTGAATCTAGCCCAAAGAAGCAAAACACAATGCATATATGTTCTGCAGACACGCTCTCGTCTTCAGTGACCTGTACATACATACATAAGTGCAGGCTACTGTACTGCCACATGCAGTGGAAATGGGGGTAATGTGAGCACGTGGACAATGCGAAAATATGAAAATATAGTACAGTCATAACTAAAATTAGAATAAAAGTTAATGAAATTGCAAAACACAATAAGCATTTATTTTTAAACCAATGCACATACCTTTACAAGTATCGGATGTCAGCAGCCCACTGACTGTATTGAAAAGCTGTAAATCTGCATTTATTTGTATTATTTCTATCCCATAAATGTACTTTGCAAAAGTACAGACTGAATTGAATAGTAAATACAGTACAGACCAAAACATTGCTCAATAAAATCGAATTCTACAGACATAATAGTTGCGAAATTTGTGCATGCAATCTATTATTTTCTATACAAATATTCATATAGTAGATGTATCATACTCATATCTAGAACTGACATGTCTGATTACAGTATATGCCAAAGCTCCAAGTATATTGGTTTTTATTCTTCAGTAATCTGCCTTAGATAAAAGACTTTCATTATCATAAAGCAAATGTAATTGGTTATCAAACCAAAGTATTCTGTTAAGTTGCATTTTCCACAGAATTCACTTGTAAAGACACTTTTATCATTCAGTCATTTAAAACAATTTACGTGTCAATATTTTTTACACTTGTGATAAATTATTCTGACAGATTGAATGCTCATATACAAATCATATATTATGACATTAAAAGTACTGTCCTTTATACATACTGATTAGGAAAATCTTTAAACACACTGTTAAATTGTAATACTACATTACGTAAGAACAAGGTTAAAAAAAAGTATTCTACAAAATAAAATTTAAATTCGTCATCAGTTATCTGAATATAACAGATAGCGGTCCGGATTCACAGTTACGTAGTTTTCGTCTCACATACGTTGTTCTACGTACGTACGTTGTCTTAAAATGCGCATGTACGCAATCTATATGACGAAACGCTACGTAAAATAGTTACTACGAATGCGTAGTAGCTAGATTTGGAAAATTAGGGACGTATGTTAAAAAAAAAGGGGTTGTGAAGCCGGCCCAGTGTAAATATCCAAAGGTGACGGAGAAGAGTGTGGTGCCGGTTTGATGGTCCTAATTTAGAAAAGACCATCGTACTACAGCTAAATGCAGACTAACGGCGAAGAGTCATGCTCTGAAAGGTAAGTCATTTTAGCTAACCCTACCCTTAGCCCTTTCCTAACCCTAACCCTCCATTTCCCACAGCCTAACCATAACCTTCCCCTTCTCTAGCCCTAATACTAACCCTCCATGCATCACAGCCACATCGAGGGGAAAAAGGCTCCCATTCCCAATAGCAATTTTCAATTTTTCAATTTTCTATTTTCACAGCTGTTCAAACAATGATGTAGTCACCATTCTGCTGGGGGCTGTATCATGTCTGAAATACTGCTGCTCGGACCGGTAACCACATCCCGATGGGGAAGAAAGTACAGAAAGCCACAATGCAATACCCAAGAAGTTGGTATCTGAAGAAGGGGGCCTGATATCATAAACTTCACATGGTTGACCCCTGGACCACTGGTGCCAACCCTCCATAAAACAAAAACACTCACTAATAAAGACACAGCACATTCTTTTAGGTCTAAATATTTATTGACTATATAATTTAATTTATTGATTGATTTAATTTTACTTTTAACTACTTACCAATTGATGGGGGCCAAATGAATCAGATACATTGGGCCTGATCCAGACTAATGCTGCCCGACGTATTAATACGCCGGGCGTAAGCGTAAGATCAGTTGAAAAGCCGATCTGCGCATGCGCCGGACAGATGTTGTCTGGCGTAACTATGGCAACAGCCGATCGAGGATCGGGCGTCCGTAGTAGCAGCGTAGTAACAGCAGAGGAGGCGTTCCTCTCCATTACTACGCTAAGGTTAGTGTGGGTAGGCGGGGGGAAGTAGTTTAATGAGGGAGAGAGGGAGGAAGGGAGGGAATTTAGTAAATACGCTGCTGTCCCAGCGTATTTACCCTCGCTTACGCCGGCCGAATTTAAGGTAGCCTTCAGCCGACATAAGCAACTGTAAATACGCTGGGACAGAAGGAGTGTCGAGGAAGTGCATAGATGTTACGCTGAGCGTTAGTACGCTCAGCGCAACATCGTAAGTCTGGATCAGAAAATTTACAACACATAAAATATAAAACTTTAAATGGGACCCTTAACCCTCCCAACAGACATAACCTTATGGTGCTCTCCTTCCGCCTCAGCGCGGCCACAACATGGGATAAACAGAGAAACGGCCCATATAGCACGAATCTCGGTTTAAAGTCAATCCATAAATATAACGAGAAAAACCTTATAGAACTCCAGCCAGCCGTCTCGGCTCAATCTCCACCTGTGCCCAGAATTGGCACCCCAAAGGATTAATAGCGATGAACAGCTCCATTGTAATTTTTATGTTATAGTATATATTAATCGCTATTAATCCTTTGTGGTGCCAAGACATGTAAGTACACAAGGGTGGGAGGCGAAATCCAAGAAGAAGAGGTGAAGCCCCTCCTACCAAGCTCTCTTATACAACCAACAAGACCTCTCCTCACAACTACAGATGGCCTATCAGAGGACTTCAGTAAGTGGCACCACTGGGTCCGGCCGACACAGTGAGTTTATTATCACTAATGGCTAAATACTTAACCCCGTGTTTACCGATCTGAAAGTAAGTATGGAGGAGGGGAGAACATGCCCCTTGCACTCCCCACCTTCTTGCGGAATTCTGGACCGCACGGATGGAGATCCATGCTGAACTGCCCCTCTCCACCCCCGGCACATAATTAGCATGACTAACCCCACCTATATGGTGGGGTTTAGGCATGCGAAAATTAAATGCCAGCCCCTTTCATGCCAATGTTACATGTGAAGGGGACGTACGCAAATGACTTGTGTATGTCCCCTTCTGTCTGTAATTACGAATCAGGCCATAAGCATGTGGACTGCTAAACTGCAGCTGCCAACTAACGCATTTTCAGTCGAACCTTCTGAGAACATTTCAGGACTGCAGCACCACTTTTATACTACTATAAAAGAAAATAGTTAAAATATATATGTATTTTTTTTTTTTAATATTAAGCACATTTCTATTTTCTTTTATAGTGGTTTTTTTTTTTAATAGGAATTGGTTGTTCCTATAGGTTGATGCTTGATTAGACCCTGTTGATCTTGTCAATGTGTTAATGTTTAGATATTGATCTACATTATTCCATTTGATATAACGGCACTTTAGATTTCTTATAGGCGTGGGTGTATAATTTGAGTGGGCGGAGAATCCACCACTTGAATAAATATATGTTTGTACTTTTTGAATCAGTACAGTACTTCACTTTATTGTATTACTTAATCATTTCCCCCACCAGCGCTTCTCACTTACACTCATCTTCATATTTACAGACTAGATAACGTAATTAAAGAATAACACCTATAGTGCAGGGCTTGCTTGACAACCCAGATATGGCTGCCTTTCCCTTTTCTGCTTAGTGGGTGCCATTCTATATGGTCCAGATTTACTAAGCTGCAGGTTTGGAAAAGTGGAGATGTTGCCTATAGCAGCCAATCAGATTCTAGCTCTCACTTTCTTTTTACCTACTACAGAATGTCAACTAAAATCTGATTGGTTGTTATGGGCAACATCTCCACTTATCCAAACCTGCAGCTTAGTAAATCTGGACCATATAGAATGGCACCCACTAAGCAGAAAAGGGAAAGGCAGCCATATCTGGGTTGTCAAGCAAGCCCTGCACTATAGGTGTTATTCTTTAATTACGTTATCTAGTCTGTAAATATGAAGATGAGTGTAAGTGAGAAGCGCTGGTGGGGGAAATGATTAAGTAATACAATAAAGTGAAGTACTGTACTGATTCAAAAAGTACAAACATATATTTATTCAAGTGGTGGATTCTCCGCCCACTCAAATTATACACCCACGCCTATAAGAAATCTAAAGTGCCGTTATATCAAATGGAATAATGTAGATCAATATCTAAACATTAACACATTGACAAGATCAACTCTCCCGGAATGTCCGGGAGACTCCCGAAATTCGGGCAGTACTCCCGGTATCCCGGGAGAGCCAGCAAATCTCCCGCAAGTGACTTGAGGCCCGTGGTTTCACTGAAACCACGGCCTCAAGTCCTGCCCCCCTGCCTAGCAACACTAGTATACTAGTGTTGCTAGGCAGGGGGGCAGGACTTGAGGCCGTGGTTTCAGTGAAACCACGGGCCTCAAGTCACTTGCGGGAGATTTGCTGGCTCTCCCGGGATACCGGGAGTACTGCCCGAATTTCGGGAGTCTCCCGGACATTCCGGGAGAGTCGGCAACCCTGCTGTAACTGTACCCCCCTCAACCTCACGGTCACCCTTGGTTCTCTTCCCCTCCAGGCCAAATGTTCAAAGTGCTTTCATTTTAATGAGTTGCAAAATGAGGCATTCTTCCATTGTAGAATGCCTATAAGGTTTAATTTTTTACATGTTTGATGTATTCAGAAAGAGGGAATGCACATAACTATTTAGTTATACAATAAATTCTTAAGTTGGGTAAATGTGAAATGTATTCTACAAAGCACAGACCTAATCTTTTAAGATTTATGCTCCTCCTACCTACTGTATATATCATTGTTTACCACAAATACAGGGCTTAAGAACGTATTAAAGCATATCTACACATATTTCTTGTACCAGAGTTCTATTTACAGTATCTGTATTCAAGTGGTAACAGCAAACATTGTAATAATAACCTTTTCTGTATATGACATCCATAGAAATTTACAACTTGCCATTATTTCAACAGTAATGGTATTTCAATATTTGCTTGTTAGGTCATGAACCAAGACTGAGTAGAAATTGTGCTGCAGATTATATCCAGCAAGATCATAATGATGCTTATGGAACTCAGTCAAAAATGTCTCACTTACATGTTTCTGTCTTTAGGTGTCTACCTACTGTATCTGAAGCTGTATAGACTTTGGAACGGATCCAGCGTTTGAAAATAAGAGGAAATCAGGTGGAAAGTTACACCTGGGAAAAACCATGTTGAATTGCAGTGGAGGCAAATTTCATCAACTGCAAACAGTCTTATACCCCTTTCACATCACCACCTCTGAAAAACCCGGGATTTTCTACCCAGGTTTTTCCTGGGCAAAATGCCTGGTCAAAAAAAGCTGCTTTATAAGTCCACAAAAACCTGGGAAATTCCCAGGTCTGACCCTTTCACATCTCCACTGAATTTCCCATGTCTGCCCTGTCAAGCAACTGTCAATCAGCCTAAAGAAGGCTGAAAAAAATAAAGGAGACTTAACTTTTTTGATAAACTATGGCCCTTTTAAAAAAAAAGAGGACCTGAAAGGAGATAGGCTGCATTTTTAAGTATTTATAGGTCTCCTTTCTGGTCCGTCTGTCTGCAGTTCCAGTATTCGCCACTATGAACTTAGTACATGCATGTCTTCTTTCTGGTCTGCCCACAGGTCCATCACCCGGGTATTTGGTGCTGATGTGAAAGGGGTTTTAGAGTTGAGAATTATGTTTTTGGCCCAAGTGTAAATACATTTTAAAGTAAATCTGTGTGCAATAAGGAAGATCAAAGTATTCTCCCTGCATGCAAAGAATAAAATTATTTTGACCTCCCTGAAATTCAACATGGCTTTGCCCAGGTGTAATTTTCACCTGATTTTTTCTTATTTTCAGAGCCTTGATCTGTTTTTTTGTTACAGAAATTAAACCTTCCAGACAAGCCTGTACATCAAAAATTGTCCCTAGCCGTGGGTGTGTTTTGCCAATATGACAGTCTGTTTTGTGACAAACCATTGTACGTCAGCTGAATGGTGACTTCTTGTTATTGTCGAGAGTGTCCAGTTTAGAAAGCGGTGATGCTGCAAACTCCTGGGGCCTGATTTACTAAGCTGCTATTTGGAAAAGTGTAGATGTTGCCTATAGAAACCAATCAGATTCTAGCTCTCGCTTTCTTTCTACATACAAGAGAATGTCAGCTAAAATCTGATTGAATGCTCTGGGCAACATCTCCACTTTTTCAAACCCGCAGCTTACTAAATATAGCCCCTGGAGTCGCAAATATTTATCTGCCGACATGTAAGTCTTGTAATCTAACCCTAACCTTTACCCTCTGTTTCCTGCAACCTAACTAACCTATATATTGGGAAATGTCGAAATGCTTGGCAAATAAAAAATTACTATTGGGAATGTGTCGAAATAGGTACCTATTCCCAACAGCAATTTTCTATTTGCCAAGCATTTTGACAATGATACAGCTGCCATTCAGTTGGCGGCTGCGCCATTGTTACAATAAGGATAGCCTCACCAGCTCTTTGCATATTTTTAGCATTTGCTATTTTTTAGTATATTCACCAAATAACTGATGCCGAATATATAAGAAATAGAATGTAAAGATACATTTGTTTATAAGCAAATGTCACAATGTAAACTTATCACACAAAGCCTCAGATATTTAACATTTGAATACTGAATTTGTAAAATAACAGCTGTTGTGTCTGTTTGGAACTTTTTATCTATGACTAGTTAAAAGCCTGTCAAAATGATGGAGTAAGATCATGTTGGATCTTGGTTTGGTAACAGTTAAATTCTGCGCATCATTTATCCCCGTAGAATCACAAAATGCTTAGCCTGGCGAAATACGCAAATACTGTTCATAGGACCACAGTTCTGAGCATTATTAATGGCGTGGCATCTTGCTTGCTGACTTTTAAGGTGTTCACATAATATGACCACTGTCCTGTTTGCTCTTCGATTGTTTTCTCTGGGATGGGCAATTTGCCCAAGGAGTCGATGACGATGACGTTGACCTACTCTCACAGCAGACTTTTGCCTTTTAGGTGGCATCGCAGTAACACTTTGCTGCTTAAATGAATTAGTACATTCTTACTAATATAACACATAGTGCGATTAAAAGAAGGTATAGAAAACTGAGTCAAATTGGAAAAGCAAAGGTTATAAATGGTTAGCGCCACACAAAAAACAATAGACCAATCAAAAAATGGCCAAGAAAAAGTCTAAAAAAAATGCAAACTGTTAAAACAAAATGAGATTTCAGAGGAGACCGTCGATATCGTAATTCTAGTTTACAGGTTAAGCAGATTGGACCTGATTCAGATATCTGCGTGTGTTCCGGGCAGACAGAAGTCTGACAGTCCGCACGTGAGAGGGATATGATCTCCCCCGTCACTCCCCTCCTACATACGAAGTTCTGCCCTACCTTAAGTTCTCTGCACGGATCTGTGTCCATCCGAACACAGATTTGTGCGGAAGTGCCTACCGCTGCCCACTCACCCTCATCTGTATGTCTATCGCCACCCCCCTTGCGAGGATTAGGCAAACGGATGTAAGGGAACATCTTGTCAGATGGATTTCCTACCACACGGAACTCTGTTCTGTATGGTAGGAGATCCATTGCTTAATGGGACTGATTCAGAGCTGCACTTACACCTTTTTTAAGGTCCAAGGGCCTGATCCAGACCTACGGCGTCCACTCTCCCTGACACTCCCCCTGTGCGGGCGTATTTCCCATTGCTTACGCTGGCTGAAGGCTACTCTAACTTCAGCCGGCGTAAGCAATGGGTAATACGCTCGCACACAAGCGTACTACCGCTAAGCCCTCCCTCATTATATCACCTCCACCCGCCCACCTTCACTAACCTTAACGTAGGGACGCTAGGGGGACGCCCCCTTCATCGTCCCTACGCTGTTCCTACATCTGCCCGGCGCATGCGCAGATCGGCTTTTCAGCCGATCTTACGCTTACGCCCGCCATCCTAGCGACGGCGGGCATAGGTCTGGATCAGGCCCCAAGTGTAGATCTGACCAATACCATGTTGAACTGAAAGGGGGCAATTTTAAATTGTGAAAGCAGAATTAGAATTGAGAGGCGACGTTTCTTAGCTCAACTCTACTTTATAGAATAAACATAAAGCTGTGAAGTATGTGAGATCTATGTGCAAAAGTAAAGTATTTTCCCTGCATGCAAAATATTTTAAATTAAGTAACAGCCCTTTCTTTGAAAAAAGGTTTAGCCGAGCTGTACACTTGCACCTATTTTACCCTTACTCCCAAACTCTGAATCAGCCCCAATATCTGAGATCTGAATCCGGCCCCTTAAGCATAAATGGTTGGATCCAGAATTGAGAAATGTGGTCGTTCTCCGGGCTCTGTGCATGGAATATGGTCACATGTCTGCACTGCGCATGTGTTAGGTAAAGGTTTCTGCCATGGATTTAGATCCACATGATACAGTTTTGTCGTGCCATAAGCCTTTCTGATGGTGGGGTGGGATGACCAGCAATACATGCAGCATGTGGTGGGTGGGGAAGGTATTTAAATCATACTGTAAGGACTTGATTAACACCTTACATACGACCTTTCATTTTCATTTATTGCGTAAATGAAGAGTACTGTTCCACCATCGCATATATGAAATTTAGGATCCAAGGGCCTGATTTAGACTTTGAAGGTGCTTAAAATAAGAGAGGAAAGTCACTCCTGGGCTAAACCATGTTGATTGCAGGGGGAATCAAGTTAATTTTATTCTTTGCATGCAGGGATATATCTTTGAACTTCTTACTGCACACAGATAGTGACCAGCTTTACTATTACATTGTTATTTAGACTTAAGCTAGCAAACGCCACCTCTCAACTCTAATAATGCTTCCAACAGATGAAATATGATACCCTTACAATCAACATGGTTTAGCCCAGGACTAACTTTTCTCTCCTTTTTTAAGCACCTTCTTAAGTCTTAATCGGGCCCCTACTATCTAAACTCTGCTGCTGCTGCTGTTGTGGAGGAGTTCTGGATACAGTACTTTCCATACATGCAAATTTTTTTTAAGATTAATTTTCCCCTCCCATTAGAACACAGTTAGCCTCAGGTGTACATTTTAACCTGTTTTGCCCTTTCTCTTAAAATCTGTATCAGCCCCTTGGAATTGTTTTTCAGTTAGTTGTTTTTTTTTTACTGTTTCTTTTTTGTTGTTTTGTTCAGCCAATACTTATAGGTAGCATTTATTTGGCTGCGCACACCGCCACAAAGATGGAAGTAAAACTCATCAGGTGAGAATAACAAATTCTCGTCTTAACACTTAATTGACTATACCCCACAGTATACAGTAGACACAATTTTTCTAAAGACCTCATATTTTTGCTACAGGCTGTAACCCCTTCTGCCCCTGTAAAAATCTGCCTTCATACACCTGTCTGCATGAACCTATAAATTGATTTGAGTAACGAACATTTTGTGTATTCCTTTAATAATCTGGCAATGTATATGAGCCCGATCTAGTAAAAGAAAGATTACAGTCATGGATACACCTTTTATATATAATGTAAAGAGCATACAAGTATATGGGGGAAAGGGCATGAGAGCTTGGAGCTCATATGATCAATTGTTCTTAATTCTCACCTTCAATCAACTTTTACACTACACGCAGTGAGAACCAATAATAAGAAAGGCATCCAACAGATATCCAAAATGTATCTGTGAAATGGATCAATATAAAAATATAGGGACTCTAATGGTCATTTAACAAAGTGCAAAATGATGATCTTCAGCACAAAAGGCAATTTGATGCACATTTTCCTTTTACTGATATGATATTATACATATTATTGAATCTGTCATCAGTTTAGTGTTTTGTTTTTTTCATCTATAACACAAAGAATCACTGCTTATAAATTTCTTACCATTAATCTTAATTTCTTGAAATCTTTGTAAATCTTTTCAAAAAACACTAATCCCTACTTACAATATGTGCTCCTTCCAAGGTGTGTGTTTTGCAGGATTCCACACATTTTCAGAATTCTTTGATCCCCACCTTGTAAGATTACCCTCTTCACTGTGGGAAAATACACCATTTCAAATGCAAGGTGCCTAATATTCATCTAATAGCCCAATGGTTTATCTGTGTATGTGCAGCCAATTGTATAGCTAAGAAATTCTACATCAGGCATTAACTGAGAAATGTCCTACATCAATCCTCAGTCTTACCAGCGGTATAGGCCCAGATTCACACCCCCGGCCGTATTTCACATGCGTCCGTAAATTACAGAGAATAGCTACTACGCATGCGTAGTAACTATTTTACGTAATCTACGTATCATTTTGTGGCGTAGATTGAATATATGTGGTCTTTAAGACTGTATATACACAATCTACGTAACGAAACGATACGTAGATTACATAGAAGAGTTACTACGCATGCGTAGTAGCTATTCTCGGTAATTTACGGACGTATGTAAAATACGTCCAGGGGGGTGAATCCGGGCCATATACTATTACATGATTTAAAAAAAAATACATAAATTGACTGAGAATTTTCAAAACTAACCCCTGAGATTCTCATATATAGCGGCTGGTGCCCACCTGCACAGTTATAGCGCATATGAGTTTGTAAATGGAGCTTCAGTGCAGAAACATTTGTTGTACACATTGACAAATATATGATGAGCCACTATACACTACCAAGGCCGTTCTGCTATGGTGGTCCTACCTCTAACAGTGAGAGCCCCTATATAGAATCATGTGTATTAAAACTGAAAGCAGGATATCCTGTTAGTGTATATACATGAGTCAGTAAGTTCATCAAGACTTAATGTTGTTTAAATATATATAATTATTATTATTATTATTATTTTTATTACTATTTTATATATTATTATATCAGGGCAGTGTGTATTCAGTTAAGTCTCCTGATTTGATTGTTTCATTTAGTAATTTATGTCAACTTTGACCCTTATTTTTCAGTGTTGAATAAAAACACTAGTACATTTTCTGAAATTCAAATACAAAACGCATAAAAATAAATAAAAAAAAAATTACTGTCAATTCAAATCCACACTCCAGAACTAAAAAGAATAATGACCAATTTATTAACAGTATGAAATAATTATAAAAAAAACTAAACAAAAAAAAAGGTTAAAGAAATAATAAAAACAATCCCCACAGTGTTCTTTAAAAAGAAAAGTGTTTATTACATGTAAACAAATGTGTTCCTGCATTGGAAAAACATTCCTTGCTCATTAGTGTATTGCATTAAGCCTCAGCTGTCAACAGTGGCTAAAATCCTAACCTATCAAATGTCATGGATGGCACAATGCTCCCATCCTCCGTCCATCCACTTATAATGCTTCGCTTCCTTTTAATCAGAATAAGCTCAGATTAGCTCCCCCCAAAATGGAGGCTGTTTTCATAATGTTACCAGTCTGAAGCAGAGCATGACAGGCTATCTAAGCTTTTGGCTTCTCTTTTCCTTTGTTGAAAGTTATCACATTTCTGATGAGAAAAAACACAGGCCCTAATTCTAAAATACGAACCGAAGGGAAATTACGCAAGAACCTCCCATATGGAAGCATTTCCGTAAGATGGGCCGGCATTTAATATCCGCATGCCTAAACCCCACCATACAAATGGGGTTTGGCATGCTAATTAAGTGCCGGGGTTGTGAAAAGGAGTTCCGCATGGATCTGTGTCCATGTGGACACAGATCCGTGTGGTGAAGTTAAGGTAGGGATCTGGACACTTAAGTGTCCACTACTCCTTCTGAAACCATGCTTACTTAAATATCTCCGTGCATACGTAACTCGCAGAGAGATCTGAATCTGGTCCACAGTTTGGATTATTAGAAAAATATGATTAGACAGAAGCAGATTTAAAACAATAACATCATATTCCTGGCCAAATTATTTGAATTCACAATATAAAAAACAAAGGATGTCTATTTTACAGATGTCTGTACATCACTCGCATGCACATGTCAGATGTTCTGCAACAGATCTCAAGGCACACGGAACTTAGTTCTATTGATTTTCCAATCATATCATCAATTACCACCCCGCTTTTCATGGCAGTTGTCCAAACACGCCTCAAAACTATGTTGGACAAAACCAACTGCATGCATGGCCAATTCAACATAAAGTATTCCAGATCCTTAATGATCTTTTTGATCAAACCAACTGAACCCATTTTGCAAATATCATTGTCACCCATATGGATGACCAGGATATCAGGAGCATTCCTGTCTGACGGAACCTGTCCACCAAACTACTCCAACGCAAACTCCTGTAACCAAACCAGCTAACACAAAAATCTGCTTCACAACTAACCCCATTGATTACTGAAAGGTGCCGCGACACCCAAAAAATATAGGAGTGACCCATGATCCATACTATAATGGGTTTGCTATTTGAACTTATGAGAAAGAAAAGAGATAAAACATCCAAACATGAATATAAACTTAATGAGAAATACCATCAAATGACTTGATAATAGCAAAAAATTTAGACTAAAAAAATAAAGGAGGAGAAGAAACCGAAGACAATGCCAAGTTTGTTTAAGATAGGGATGAAGGATAGCAAGAAATCAAAGCCTCGGAGTAGAGGTGAAAACAAAAGCACAAAAATCTCAAAAACTTGAATTGAAAGATTAGGACCAGAAAATTTCATCAAAATTTGTTATAAGAAAAAAAAAAGCAATTTCCGATACAGCAAAAGAAAGAAGAGGATGACAGCCTAAAGCTGCACTTAAGGAGGTGGAAAATTCATACAACACAGTGTATGGTTAAAATTTAATACAAGGAAGCGATAATAGTCCAAAATACCATCCTCCTGTCTCATGAAGACTGTAATTCCGTGCCTCGCCTTTGACGGATGTAATTTTGAACCAGCTGGTGGATCACTCTGTCCGACCATCCAGCCTCCGCAGCAGATGTGGCAGCCCCGATGCGGAATAAATGTTTGCCAAATTCACTCGGATGGAGCCCAGCAACTTCAAGACTTCTAAACACCACCTAAAATTGATATCTTGTGAGAGCACTATCGTCCTCATGAACAAACCACACAATCACTGCCTTAGGCTTAGCGTATCTAGATCTTAAACAGACTGGGCAAGCTGAAGAGCAATTAGTGTGGTGCATAGACAGCCACCTTCCCCTGCCTACTTGATCCGTCTTACTAAAACGCAACTTATACACCACCTTATACACCACCTTATGAACAATATAACACCTCTTAATTGAATGTCAGTTATAATTTTTGTCAGTACTTTTTTTTTGGGAGAGGGGGTATTAGAAGTATTCAGTATTGCCACCATTTCAGTTCTATCAGTTTATTGTTTTAGGTGAGTACCAGTAACTTTAATAAAAAAATAGGACAAAATTTTATTGAAATCTTATTGGACAGCTTATGCCACTAAGGCTTTAAATTAAATTAAAAGAAAGCAGATTTTCTTTATGACCCAACCAATTTGCACTGCAGGGGAAGGGAAATAAATTAAAATGGTGCAGGATTATATATTGATGGTCAATAAATCAATACTAAACGTGATAGATAAGTAGATATGGAAAGTTACATAGATAGATAGATTCCTTTTAGGTGGGTGCACAATTAGTGACGTATGCAAACTTCAAATTGACCTGTAGCTTAATTTGCCCAGTGTCTCAATTCCTACATTAATAATTGCCTTTATTCATATTTACAATTTTTTTTATAATATTCAGACTTTTCTTATCTGGATATAAAAATTACTTTAACATTTCTATAGAATTTTAATATTTATACAAAGTATTAACATTACTAATAACTTAAAAAGAGATACCCATACAATTATTATATATGTGAGTAATTAGAGGTTCCTTATATTTATGAATACTATATACAAATATTCCACAACATTGTTTACAGAGCACAGCAACACACAAACTATTGTAAGATATCAGTAACGCCTTCTCTAACATGTCCTTCAGGATTAGCTAAACAATCCTCTCTTCACAGTACTATAAGATTCAGAGAATACAGTACATTGTAGCACTACAAATAAAGCACTAAACATTATGACCTTAGCTACAACCAATGGCTGACAGGAAAAATGATGTTCTTCATGTTCCAGTATCAACTCTACTCACACTGAGTTTGCTAATGATTTTCACTTACATAGTATTGTACAAGGAAGGCGAAGGTCAGGTCTATATCAGAGTAATAGACAGGGTTTTCACCACACAATAATGGTATCCTTAGGTTTCATATTTTTATTACTATTATTGTTTAATATTAATATTCCCTCTCTCCACATTGGTTTATCCATCACACCTGCCAGTAGTCCATATTTCCAGCGTTTAAAAGGGAACTGTCTTTAGACCATGCTTATGCAATCTACGTACAGAAATGATACGTAGATAGCGTAAATATGCCACTACGCATGTGTAAGACGAAAACTACGTAACTGTGAATCCGGACCTTCATGTTTATTTTCCTGGACATTATACAAATATATTACCTGTATTCTAGAGGTGAAGGTCTTGTTATCTGAATAGCAAAATTAGGCAAATATTATTAATTTAGTAAAGGACCTACCGCGCATGTGTAGAAGGTCCTTTACGCAATCTATGTACCAGTTTGATATGTAGATTGCCTCCGTGCAGACTTTAAAGACCGCACAGAGTATTTTAGGTAAAAAGAGGTGGCGCAATGCCGCCCCGGGGAGGGTTTGGGTAGAAGTGGGAGAGGGGAGGTATTTAGATTAGCCGGGGAGGGTGGAGGGGAGGCGGAGAGTGGCAATGTCTGTGCGGAAATTGCACGGATAGTTAAGGTAGCCCTACGGCACTCGTAAGAGCCATAACGTACCTAAAAAGGGGGGCGGGATGAGGGCAGGACGGGTGAGTTAGGTGCGGGTCTGTCCGCACCTACCTCACACCAGATCTGTGAATCCGGTCCTAACTGTGTAATAATACTGGACCAATTTTGAATTTCAGGGGAAGTCAAATGAATGGTCTTCTTTGCATGCAGGGAGAATACCTTGCATGGGGAGCGTGCCTACACGCAGGATCACCAATTCCATATGATAGCTCCACAGTGGAGGCAACTGTACGGAATTAAAGGGTAAGTATGAATACGGTCCATTATTATTACTATTATTATTATTACTATTAATAATAATTATAATAATAATAACTACATTAAATCACATTGAACACAATGTAGTTTCCAGTTTAATAGAAATAAAATAGAAAATAAAATGTAAAATACATTAAATATATAGCATAAATAAATATATAATATTTCCATATGATATAGAAATAATTACAACTTCCAGAGTTTTCTGAATGGATGGATAAGGGACTGCTCATAGTATATTCACAATTAAATAATCATATATTTTTTTTTTTATTCAACATATAAGATTTTCATCTGAATTTAAAAAAAAAACAACAACTGAAAGAGGTAACAATGTGTTATGTGCTTTCAAAATGTAAATATATATATAAATGCTCAACAAATAAATGTTTCAAAATGTGTGAAGCGCATGTGGACCTTGGCTAGATGCATTAGAAAAATATCCCCATATGACAAGCAGGTCCCCAGGTGTTGTGACTGGAGCCATTAGCATAGATCATTTACACCAACAACTTACTGACATGCAATGTCATTTTTAAGCATTTCTCTTCAATTTTGCTTTATGGATTTACTGACCCAGCACTTAAATGCAGGTCACGCATTTGTAATCTTATAGACAAAGTCAGACCCAAAGGATGTTAGCCAGATGCAAACCATACAATACAAATATATTAGTATGTCCTCCTACAGATCTACCCCTTACTGACTGACAAAGAGACATTTTTTATAAAGGTTTATCAATCACTGGAATTGCAAAAAGACAATAAGAGGCCAAAAAAAGTGCATTAATATCTGCAACTGTATTGGCAGGAGAATCATATATGTTTTATATCAATACATCATTCATGGAGAAATAAAGATACAGAATGCAGTGTACTGAGTTATCATCATTGAACCATACAATTCATTATTTATTATATATGTACATTATGTACATTATATTTTAAATATGCAGAGTGTAACAATATGTTTTTGTATATTTCAATTATATCTAATAGTAAATATATTTATTTTCTAATAAATTATGTTTAAGTATAAATATGTATATTGTTTATTCAATATATATAGACATAATACTATATAATGTATGTTAGCTTTCGCTGTAGAGACTAGCATATGGAATTGGTGATCCACAACCCCGCATGCGGAGGGCAGGGCACTCCCCCTGATCTCCTACATGCAGATGGTGGATCCACCGACAGGAGGTCTCTCCAAGTGTGCAGATAACTGGGTTGTACATAAGAGCTTAGCCCAGCCTTTACTGTAGAATTTTCTGCTGGTATTTTTAAGTGTGAATGTGGTCCATTGGATACGGTGTGAGTTAGGTGCAGACAGACTGTCATTCCGCCGAGCGCAAGAAACACACACAGAGGTCTGCATCAGGTCCCTGGAAAGCATCAATATGCAAACATTGTACTAACCATTGTGCTATAACCCTTTAGTAAATGAAAGTCACATTTAAAGACAATTACATTTAAAGACTCTTCACGTATCTCATAAGTATGTTCCTTACAAAACCTAAACTACAAGCCAGACATTTACATACTAGAAAAGCTTGCGGGCTCCACGAGAAGTTCAAAGAGGCAACTTAGCTTATGCCTATTATTCAATACAACTGAATTAAAAGGAAGAATAAATCAATGTTGGGTTACAATGAGAGCAGCTGTGACACGTGTGTGTGATTTGGGCTCTGAATAACACGATACTTTACAAATCGTGGCTGTGCCAATGATGCAAGATGCAAATAACAAATTAACATATGTCTGCAAGAGGGTTCCCAAACATCTGGCAAGCAGTGGGATGAGACATGTCTGCTAAATATGTGTGTTGCACAGAAATATTATCCAGAAAGCCCAAACACAGTCTGGTAATGTGTTATGTAGCAATTGTCTGCATGGTTATGAATCATTCCTAATTACAAATTACTTTCTTAATAACACTGGCACACAAATAGAAGGAAACGTCTGTGTTTACTAATTGCTGTTAAATGTTTCATTGATTGAGGAGGGCAGGAGCAGCAGTTACTTAGACAGAAAGGTAACATCTTTACATGAATGAAAAACAGCACATATGAGTCATGAGTGAGCGATACTGTAATGAAATTACAGTGGTAGAAAGGGTGGTGCTAAAGTGTTACTCTACCAAACTCTCTACGGTCTGGATTCACAGTTACGTAGTTTACGTCTTACTTACGTTGTTTTAAGAATTGAGCTACTACGCATGTGTAGTACCGAAAGCGCGATTATGCAATCTATGTACAGAAATGGTACTTAGATAGTGTAAATAAGCTACTATGCATGCGTAGTAGCTCAATTCTTAAAACACCGTATGTAAGACGAAAACTACGTAACTGTGAATGTGAATCCGGACCTAATTGTCTAACAATCCAGCAGAAAGAAGCATGAAATGATTTTATTTATTCCAGATCTGTTACAAACACCAGGAGCTATGCATGTACCTACAGAAGAATGTCCTACAAGGTCAAACACAGCAGTTATAAAGTGGGTTCCCTTCCATGTGTGGTGTGGTTATCACTTAGGACCATGGGAGTCAGAACATTTTTTGTTGTGAAGGGGGGGAATTTAGCTCAGTTTCAGAACCCCCCCTCTCCCCTTGATGCCCCCCTCTTCCCTTGGCACCCCTCCCCACTATTTGCGTACTTACCTTGAACCTGCTGAATCTCTTCTCCTTCTCTCCTCTGCAGCTTGTTCTCTGTGCACTGAATGACGCTGACGTAACCTTGGGGTCACACCAGCACCATTCAGTTGGGAGGAAGCTGCGGAGGAGGAGCTCCGACGCCGACAGAAGTACAAAGTCCTGACTGTTTGGCACACCTAGGGCCGCCATCAGGGGGAGATAGCCGGGACTACTGTCCTGGGCCCACAGCTGATGGGGGCCTGTCATCCTTACAAGGCCAATGCGCAGGGAAAAATTTCCCTATGCACCGGCCAAATGGTAGCGCAGGTCCGCAGGTCCCCACCCATGTGACATCACCAATGACATCACATAGGTGCGGGGTCAAAGGGTGTATCCTGGGCCCCATCAATTCTGAAGGCACACCAGAAAGATGATTGATCCAAGGGGCCTGATCCAGACCTACGCTCATGAAACGCACATGTGCGTAGCGTATGTACGCCAGCGTACCTCCGATGCACTCCCCTTGGTCGTACTTAGTTTTGCCTTCTTACGCCGAGCAAACCCTACCCTAACTTTTCTGATCGTAACCGCGGGCGTCCGTAAGCTCATTGCGTAGTTACGACACTTAGCACGCCCATACTGTACAATTTAAATGCCTCACCCCGCCCTCGGTGCGTATTTACGGATTTCATATGGCAGACACGCCCCCTCGAGCGTTGTTACGAGGCATCTGCCCCGCGCATTCGCAGTAAGTACAAATGTCCATTTTTATGCTTACGACAATCGTAGAAACACAGCCAAGCGTAGGTCTGGATCAGGCCCAAGAAGAGTAACTAGTAACCATTATGCATTCTGATGTGACAGCTTAATAGTATACCTCCATGCTACAATACAAGAGCTTTGCATATTCATGAGTACTTTAAGTGCCCTGTGACCAATCTGTAAGGATTTATTTGCTACATAACTGACGACCCATAACTTAAAAACAATTGAATTACAGTGGAATGCTGTAATCTGCGTAACATCCTCATTTCTCTGCATGCACACCACAATGCTCATGCATATTTACATATGTAGTTGCTTTACTTTTGTCTCCTTTCATCTGCAGACAGCCTGTGGGAGGGTAAGCACAGGCTCTAAGGACATGTTTATATAATTGCACCAATTGTATCTGTGGATATGCTCATTAGCTGGTGCAACAATAAACAATGATGATAATTATAAGTCGCCCTACGCAACCTCTTCTTTTACCAGGGAGACAATTATATTACATAACTTTTTTTTCTCTTTATTCACAGAGCTAATTCACATTTATTCTACCTTATTTTATTTCATTTGTAATAGCATTTTAAGGCATTTTGTATGAACAATGTAAGATAGATAGATAGATAGATAGATAGATAGATAGATATGAGGTAAGGTTATTTTGGAAGTCCATGTGATAAATGGGAGTGGCCTTATAAGCTTTTGTAAGGAGGCTTGGATACAGCGGACAATCGTTATCAGATCCCTGCTTGCACTGCATTCAGAGCTCCAAACACAGGGTCTTTTTTCCTCTATATAACATTTTTCCCTGCTTGGATATCAAATAGATAAATGTTTGCAACATTTCTCCTAATATTTGCAAATAGATTTTATAATGCATTTCAAGCAGTAAAGATGGTGCAAATACTCATAAGAAATGTATGAGTTATAAAATGTTGGTATTGTATAACTTTCTGTATGAACCGCCCCAGAACAGAACATTAATCCTAAAACATTCATCTCTGAATGTCCCATGAGATGCACATAGCTAGTGCCCATTGCGGTACCTGTTTTCTGCATATAAGCATCTTGAAACCAAATACTCTTATTATTGTTAACTATTAAAAATGAATTTAATATCATCCATCAATTATGATTTTACTTAATAATGTACAGGGGAAATTTCAAAATGTGCATTGTAAGGCAGGGAATCAATTAGCGGAAGGCACTGCAAGTGAGCGGATCTAGCTTCGGAAGGCTAGATCCAGCAGGGATCCGGTATCAGAACCCTACCACCAGCCTGGATCTGGTCCTTTAGTGTTACATAATAAAGATGAATCTAAATCAGAAGCTACTTAGAGTCTAATTTAAAAACACTATACACAATATTAAAAACACTATATTAAAATAAAAATATTAAAGCAACATTCTTCCCTTGATTATCTAGACTGTCAATAGAATATTTTCGTACATTTAGAGAAGTGTATCCATCCATCCATCCATCCATCCATCCATCCATCCAATGGTCTGATATCAGTTGTGGAATCCCAGCTGCCAACTTGATCCTGGGCATGCCCTGTAGCTAAAGTGGTGTGTACTTTAGTTCAGGTCTGGATTGGCCACATTTGCAGAAACATCACCTTACAGTACATGGAACATGTGTAGTATGATAGAACACTAAAATACACAAAGCTACCTGGTGTGTGTGTCAGCCTGGGTCAGGACTTTGGGTTGCAAGGTGATGTATGCCTAAATTGTCTATAAATCTCAGTCTTTTTCATGTACCTGTGTTAAAGGACATGCAAGGTGCTTACGTATAAACAAAATACAGCAAACACTTCTACACATGCACTGCCAACTACCAACTGGCCCTCATTATTAACACAACTGGAATTTAAAGGGGATATTTAATATCATTTAAAACTTGACAAGAGATTGTGGCATGCAGTAGTTGTTCCAGCAAATGCTATTTGAAAGCTATGCAGATGACAGTATACTGTTGGATGTATCATTTTAGACAGGATTTTGATTTATTGTGAACTGCAAAAGTTCTCATTTCAAGAACACAACAGTACCTGCTGTACCAGTGCGCTGCATTCTGCTGTGCTTCCCCATCAGTGCTTAGGCTTAGGGTTATGGATTAGGTTAGGGTCAGGGGTCCGGATTCACAGATACGTAGTTTTCGTCTTACGTACGTTGTTTACTTAAGAAGAAAACTACGTATTTGTGAATCCAGACCAGGGTTATTGTTATGTCAAACACATCGGCGTTATGAAATTCTATTAGACAGGTGTCGCTGTAACAAATATTATTGTCGGCGTGTTCCTTGTCAGTTTTCAGAATCGGACCAGCAATCCCCATTGAGATTGCTTCATTAAACATCATTTTATGCCGACCTTAATCATCATTTTCAGGTGTATAAAGCACTACAGTCCATAGGTTGGCTGGAAGCTAAAATACTGTATAGTTAACTTGTAATAGAAGAGCTATATTTTAAAAAAAAATACAACAATTCAACAGGTTTGTACAAGGCAAGTCATATCACTGCAGCAGGAAGCAGACATAATGTCACAAAACTTTAACCCTTTCACAAAGTAAGAATGTGTCCTTGATGTACATGCTGGGCAAGGAATGTGCTCATGCTGAGAATTTGGCATCATAGAATACTTACCCTTATTCTTCACTCTCTCCTACTAATTTTTCCAGATGATTTCCTTGCCTTTTTATTTGAAGCATATTACAAAATACAATACATTAACAGTGGTTTGTAATCAAATGAGAAGTTTATGCTTGAGTGGAAAGGTGGAGGGTTTCTGATGAGGCAGCTTCTGTTGCATTGTGACAATTTACGTTTGTGTTAGGAATAAGAAACAGGGACAGCTGCTTAAAGGGCACCAGTCAATAACTAACGCACATGCACCTTTTCATTATCCTGACATTATAATGAGCCCACTGTCACTCATACATCGTCTCAATCAATGAATAGTTATTGTACTTAATAATTAAACTTAGTTTTCTTTAGTTTTAGAAGCGCAGTATTAACTACTATACTTTAATAAGATTAAGTCAATTTGGGATTTGCTGTTAACAGTCTGATTTGCTCTTTTTAAAGCAAGAGTTGTTTTTATTTAAAAATAAAATAATAAATATCCAGGTTCTATACTTTAATAGCTTTTTATACTGTATATGGACTTTAGCACAGTCTTATCAAAGTCCAGGGGCCAAATTTACTAAGCTGCAGGAGAGGAAAAGTGGAGATGTTGCTCATATCAACCAATCAGATTCTAGCTGACATTCTTTAGTATGTAATAAGAAAGTAAGAGCTGGAATATGATTGGCTGCTATGGGCAGTTTAGTCATTCTGGCCCCAGGAATTACAGAGCAGACGCAGAAGAAATACATCTGTGCCATTTCCAAGTGGCACTTTACTTGCCCCCTGTGGTATAGGGCAGTGTTCCCCAACCTCAGTCCTCAGGGACCACTAACAGTCCATATTTTCTAGGTTTCCTTAAAGAATCACAAGTGATATAATGAGCAGCACCTGTGGAGCTTTTAAAACAGTTAGTAA
>WWET01000004.1:1089229-1111300 GCA_011038615.1 Limnodynastes dumerilii | reverse complement strand
GCTTCACTGATGAGGTGGTATGTTTTGGATCATGAGCAGTTCCTTTCCTTCTCCATACTCTTCTCTTCCCATCACTCTGGTACAAGTTGATCTTTGTCTCATCTGTCCATAGGATGTTGTTCCAGAACTGTAATGTCTTTTCAAGATGTTGTTTGGCAAACTCTAATCTGATCTTCCTGTTTTTGTGGCTCACCAATGGTTTACATCTTGTGGTGAACCCACTATATTCACTCTTGTGAAATCTTCTCTTGATTGTTGACTTTGACACATATACACCTACCTCCTGGAGAGGGTTCTTGATTTGGACAACTGTTGTGAAGGGGTTTTTTTCACCAGGAAAAAAATTCTTCTGTCATCCACCACAGTTGTTTTCCGTGGTCTTCTGGGTCTTTTGGTGTTGCTGAGCTCTCATCCTTTTCGGATGTCCCTATTTCGAATACCCCTCCATTTTGGAAATAAGTTTTCAGAATTGGTGAGTATGCCAATCGCTGCCACCACTACCACAGGACCCGCACCATGGGAAAGGTAAGTAACCTCTCCAGGGTTAGGCTCAGGCTGCGGGGGAGGGAGGGTTAGGGTCAGGCTGCCTTAGATGGAAGGGTTAGGGTCAGGCTGCGGGAAAGGGAAGGCTAGGGTAATGGAAGGGGAGGGTTAGGGTTAGAATTAGGGGAAGGGTTGGGGTAGTTATCAGGCTTAACTTTCGAAACACCGTGTTCGGTGCTCCGTGGATCGATTGCTATGCCTCATTGAGGCATAAGCAATGGAAATCCCAGCCAGTTTGGGAGGAAACAGCCCTATCGAAATAAGGCCGTTCTTTCCGGGGACCCACACTCTGCTGCACTTAGAGAATGAATTTATGTTTCACATTGCACAATGCAGATATATGTGGAAATCATTGGATTTTATTCTTTCCAAGACATTTTCTAAGTGTAACTCATTATATCTGTTCAGTAGTCCCAGTAGGAAGACACTGGAAATGAAATGACATGAGGCTGGGAAATACTTCTTGCCAGACTCAGAGACTTGTGACATCATTACAAATGAATCGCTTCTCCACTCCTGTTAAAGACATTCTCTGAGTCATTTAAGGTTTACTGTATATTAAAGACAGGGAATAGTTCTACATATAGAAGAAAGCAGAATTCAAATAATCAGTTTGATAGATTGTTTGAGTGTCACTGCGACTGACTCAATGGCTCATTAACAGTGCATAAACTAGGAGACCTGACCCAACTGGTGTCACTACTGACAATGGTTTATTGTGAATTAAACCTATTAACTTATATTTTGCTGAGTCAATCATTTAAGACACAGTAAATAACACTTCAGTGACTGATTGTAAATACCATGAATATTTTGTACACCAGTCCAATAAGGGTTCATAATTAATATTTTGAAAGAGTAACTTGACCCTTTAAATAGAATTCTCTACAAATGATCGGAATTTTTCATTTTTTAAAATTTTCTTTTAAAACCCTTTTAGCTAAAAAAAAATAAGTTAAGTTTATATGATGCATAAACTCTCAATATAGGAATTTATATGAAAAGTCAACAGCAATTTGGAGAAACTTCAGAAGCTGCAACATTCCTAATGCAGAAATAGAACCTTCACGTCAGAAAAACAAATTAATGACCTGAAATTATTAATAAAAATGTAAATGCAATTTTGCTGTTTCTATATAAAAGGGCAATTTTATGAAGGGAAACATCTTGTGTGGATTGTCTTTAATAGGATCATCTATATAATACATTGGGCTGCATCCAGACCTTGTTAAGTGCATGAACTTAGTTACTCCTGGGCTAAACCATGTTGATTTCAGGGGGAGTCAAGGAAATTGTATTCTTTGCATGCAGGGATATATCTTTGAATTGCTTACTGCACACAGATACTGACCAGCTTTACTATCACACTGTTATTTAGACTTGGGATAGGAAACATCACCTCTCATCTCTAATACTATTTGCAGAAGATGAAATATGACTCCCCTGAAATCAATATGGTTTGGCCCAGGTGTAACTAAGTTCATGCACTTAACAAGGTCTGGATCCAGCCCATTAACACAGCAATGAGGATTAAGAAGTCCTGGGTCACCTTTTGTTGCTTCTCATCACGTGGGACTTCGTGGTTCTATGCAATAATTAATGTCCATTTTTAAGGAATAGGTATTGGCTTTGCAGATATTTGCTTGTACCAAGTAGCCTGCAATTAACAATATCCAGGTATTTTGATCATTAACAAATGCAATAAAAAAAAAATCAACTACATTGCATAACAACATATTGTATTACGGCTCATTTCTGCTATTATAACAGAAAACTGACCAACTATTTCCTCAGCAAACTCCTCTTTCTACTAAGTACGCATGAAAAGCCACATCAAATACCCATTTTACTGTAATACCTTACCAGCTCAACACTTTAGAGATTAACAGACAGTTATTGTGTTTATTGAGTTGTATGACTTAAGAGAGAACTTTTTCCCATAGAAGAATTTCAACCTATAGAAAGCAGCATTAAGAAATAAAAGATCAGAGTTACTTGGCCCATTTATAGGTGTTGACAGCAAGATTAATTGCTCATCTCATTGTGAGAGGGACTTCCATCATTGTGTCACCAGTTACTGAGAAAGAACATGTTCATCAAAATTAACAAGACATCATAAAAGACATTGGGAAAAAAAAAACCTCATTAATCTTTATACAGATGTGTTTATAATAAATACATTCTACAACAAAACAAAATATTATTTGTTTTAAATAAATAAAAGGAAGAATTCTGATTAACAGCTATAGTAATTTGTGTAATCTATGGGGGTCATTATAGATTTTTTTTTTTGGGTGGGGAGGGGGGATGATGTAGACTACTGCTTAATATGTTTACTCATTTACCTAAAGATTCATCCAAACAACAGAAACAAAGCACTTTCTTTGTTCCCTGTTGACACTTAATATAGAGTGGACATGTTTACGAAGGGCTTTTGTCATTGAACAATAATGTCCCTCTTGTTTCATTGGTTGTATTAGGACCCAGATAGAACCTTTTAAGGCTGAGGCTGCAACTTGATATCAATGTTTATGTTGCAAGAAGTTGTAAAAACAACTATGTCAATTTCCTGCCTTACACCTTCCTAAAAGCTGATTCAACCTGACTCAATGTTTGACATAAGATTTGCAATCGAGGTGGATTATGGAATTTCTACGATTTAAACCAGGTGACTGGTTTGTTAATCTTCTCATTTTTCTAATTACACATAGCATATAAGCCAAGCAAAGACTAAACAAATTAATCATTTCCTTTAGGAAAATCTTTTATCCTATATTCTCTTGCAATAATGGATTCACTGATAAAGTTTTATAAAAAAAAAAAATTCTACCATGTGAATTTAACATTTTTGACCAATTATTGCCTTATTACTACATTTTTTTTAAAAGCAATGCTATAAGAGTTCAGTTACAGGCCCGGATTCACAACACCGTACATGTTGCACCGACGGTCTTAAAATACCGATAGTAGCTACTACGCATGTGTACTAACTATTTTAAAGACCGCATATACGCAATCTACGTAACGAAACAATACGTAGATTACGTAAAATAGTTACTACGCATGCGTAGTAGCTACTATCGGTATTTTAAGACAGTCTGTGCAACACATACGGTGTTGTAAATCCGGGCCACAGTTTCTATTGCTTTGCTTATGTATATCAAATGTATACATATATATATTTTTTAAATAAATATAGCTTCTTATATGCAACATATTTTAAAAGATGTTTTTGTTTTGGTTTGGGTCCTATGTACGAAAAAGTCCAGGAATTGGAGAACTACTATTGAAACCCTCAAAAGGTCTATAGCATATACAGCCATTATATAGTGTACTTCATGGGACCTCCCTTTAACCATCCAAAGGTTCACACATTACCCTGAATCTTGGATGCAATTCAAACAATACACTAAGTAACAGAAAGAAACACGATCATGTAATACTATACCCGCACCGGCATACATTCGCATATTATATGCCTACCTGTCCAAAGGATGCCTGCTACTTTATCTTAGGCTTAGTGTTAGGGTTAGGCTGCTGCTTGGGTTAGGGTCAGGGTTAGGCTGTGGTTAGGGTTAGAGTTGGGGTGCGGTTAGGGCTAGGCTGCAGTTAGGCTTAGAGTTAGGGTGCGTTTAGTGTTAGGGTCAGGGTTAGGCTGTGATTAGGTTTAGAATTAGGGGGCAGTTAGGGTTAGGCTGCAGTTAGAGTTAGGGCGCGTTTAGTATAAGGGTTAGGCTGCGGTTAGCCTTAGGGTCTGGGTTAGGCTGTGGTTAGGGTTAGGGTTAGAGTTGGGGTGTGATTAGGCTGTAGTTAGGCTTAGAGTTAGGGTGTGTTTTGTGTTAGGGTTAGTCTGCAGTTAGGGTTAGAGTTAGGGTGCGTTTAGGGTCAGGGTTAAGCTGTGGTTAAGGTTAGAGTTGGGGTGCGGTTAGGATTAGGCTGCAGTTAGGGTTAGAGTCAAGGTGCATTTAGTGTTAGGGTTAGGCTGCGGTTAGACTTAGCATCTGGGTTAGGCTGTGGTTAGGTTTAGAGTTAGGGTTCGTTTAGGGTCAGGGTTAGGCTGTTTGTTAGGGTTAGAGTTAGGGTGCGGTTATTGTTAGGCTGCATTTAGGGTTAGAGTTAGAGTGCGGTTAGTGTTAGGCTGCAGTTAGGGTTAAAGTCGTTTAGGGTTGGGGTTAGGCTGTGGCTAGGTTTAGAATTAGGGTGCGGTTAGGGTTAGGCTGCAGTTAGAGGGCCTGATCCAGACCTACGCTCGGTTGCGGTTTTACGCTGATCGTAAGTGGAAAAACTGCCATTTGTACTTACTGCGCATGCGCGGGCAGATGTTAAGCTCATTTTACGCTCTGAAAATCTTAGCGTTGTGCCTTATTCGTAACCGCTTCGTATTACCGCTCATGGGGGCGTGTCTGCCATACGAAATCCCTAACGACACACCGAGGGTGGGGTGAGGCATTTAAATCGTACAGTATGGGCGTGCTAAGCGCCGTTAATACGCAATGAACGTACAGACGGCCGCGGGTATGAACACAAAATTTAGGGTAGGGTTTGCCAAAAGTGTATGGAAGTTAAACTAGGTACGAGCAAGGGGAGTGCCTATTGCCGTGCATCGGTGGTTAATACGCTATGCAGACGAGCGTAGGTCTGAATCATGCTCAGAGTGCGTTTAGTGTAAGGGTTAGGCTGCAGTTAGGTTTAGAATTAGGGTGCAGTTAGGGTTAGGCTGCAGTTAGAGTTAGAGTGCGTTTAGTGTTAGCGTTAGGCTGCGGTTAGCATTAGGGTCTGGGTTAGGCTGTAGTTAGGGTTAGAGTTGGGCTGAAGTTAGGGTTAGAGTTAGGATGCGTTTAGTGTAAAGCCCCATACACACTACAGTTTTTTTAAACAATGGACGGCATTACAGAACGTTTTTATTGCCTGTTTTTATCAGTCTGCATACTCACTACAAACTATTTTCAGTTGAGCCTTCAGTAATGAATGGCTTGATCGTTTATATTAAACTTTATAAAAGATGCGATCAAACGATTTTGTGTTACAACGACATGATCATCATTACAGCGTACACACTTACACGATATCGTTCAAAACACTCCTTTCACAGGTGTTTTAAATGATTATCGTTTAAAAAAAACTGTAGTGTGTATGGGGCTTTAGGGTTAGGCTGCAGTTAGCGTTAGGGTATGGGTTAGGCTGTGGTTAGGTTTAGAGTTAGGGTGCAGTAATGATTAGACTTAGTGTACGTCTTTTAAGTGTTGACAGCACTAAGATTGATATTATAATATTACAGGCTTTAGTATTGTCAGGAAAATAACCCTGTCGAGTTTATTTGTATCGTCATTCATACACTGTCAAGCTAATATTCTATGAATGTCGGCAAATGACATTATAATTTGCATAATACACCCACCAGCAGGCATCCTATTCAAGTGTTGCAAACTATAACAAATGAAACCTGACATTATTGCAGAAAAGAACTAAGAATCATAGAAAAGGGCTCCATAGGCCATATAGGTCTACCTGTTGGGCGTCACTGACACTTCTACGGATACCAAATATATGAACATTTTATTTCAGAAGTAACTTTTCTTTCCAGGAACAAGGATTAAAATATGCTTTACAAACATACCTTTGTTCTTCCTTTGTTCCATTCAGCATGCTTCTTTATATTTACATGGGTTAGCCCACCTTGACAGACAACAACAGACCTAAAAAGTGGACTAAGAATTGGAGCTGATTGGAAGTCTATAATTATTATGCTTTTTTAATGAACTTTAAGCGACAATGACCACACATCTTGACTGTCATTTCAAATTTACTGGACACATGCAAAGCCTTCTTGATAGCTGGAGTCATCAGTGGTCATCTGAATCCTCTCCATAAATTGTTCCAGCAAATTACACTAAAATTAGTTTTTCTTTTTTACTTTTTAGAAATAAAGCTCCATTTAACGTGGGGCCAGAATACAGCTGATTGTGTTGGCTGTATCATTATCAATGATATGACCAGTACTGCGCCGACCGTAACTGGCATAGATGTGCCCTCTCGATGGACACCGATTCAGACTTCCGCATAACCACCATTTTCCATGTGCTGAAGTTGAAAAATCTTTAGTTAGGCCCTGGTTATAGGTAGGGGCATGGTTAGCTTTGTGATAGCATGGATACATATAAGTCGTGAAACCCTCAAGTCGTGAATCAATACGCATCTGTTGGCAACCATATTGTAGAGGAAATACATTTTTGGATCGTGGTGTTTATTCAATATAATTTTATACTGTTGAGTGTTTTTATGCATATATTGTGTATAGATGTAAATGGTACTTATGGAATAACCAGGGACTCAATAGATCATTGTCCTCATAACTTAGAGGGTAGATTTATTACTAAGAAGGAAATAATTGTAGGTGCTGCCCAATCAGATTCTAACTTTCATTTTCTAAAATGTAGAAGATAAGTGATTGGTTGAGCAACACTTCCTTTTATACATTTATTATTAAATTAGCTCATTGATATCAACAAACGCAAGGCTTTAATAGGTAAGATTTTAACAGGACCAAGGAAAATTTGTAATTAGTTTGATTAACATGATCATAGCCGCCACTGTGAAGAGACCATATTCCCAGAAACTGCCAGGAAAAGCTGGCATGCACTTGTAAATAGGTATTGCGAACAAACATTTTAACATTTATTATGGATTTTATATTATATTATATATGTTTACAAATGACCTTATAAACCTTGTTAACTTTAGGTTACTGTGATTATAGTAGAGGTGATATACAATTAACTAACATAAACAAGAGGTTTCTACGTAGAGCGCTATGGTAATAGAAAAGAATAGAATCAATTTGCGCTGATTCAATGCCCACACAGCTAACTAAAAATGCTTATGAGGCATATTTAACTCAACATACTTAGCACTGATTCCAGTGTACACAATGAATCATACATCCCCAAGTGAGTTTTAAAGCACCAAAATGACAGTTTGATGTCATATGTACTGTAAGACTGTGTACTGCAACCTCAGAGGTGACAGGTGAAGGAATTAGCAACACAAGATATTAATGTCAGTAGTATAATAGCACTATCCCCTTCTGATAGGCTGATTGCAGATTTGACTCTAAAGCTGTTGCTCTATTGATCATTTGTATATTATATTATATAGTCAATAAAGTTTTTTCTGTTATTTTATTTGTATGTAACAATAATAAACAAAATGTAAGTGTTTATGGAATTTAACCTAGAGCTACCTTATAGGTAAGCCTATGGCTCTCTTGAGCACAATGATGTCAGATTCTCCTCAACCTTTATTGTCATAATAAAAAATACATTAAAGTAACAGTAATCTTTGGCTAATGGCGCTATAAAATAGTCGCTGATAAAGCAATATTGGTTTGCTAAATTAATTTTTTTTCTAAATTGCTGAAAAATTGTCCGTAGTCTGTAATGAACCTGCAGCCTGAAGCAGTAAAGAAAGGTCTTCACATAGAAATGCATAGAATGCTGTAAAATTCTGAATAGAGAATCTATTTACTTACCATGTCGGGGACATGAAGAAGATCTTCTAGCAGTAATAGTGACAGTATACAACACACAACTCTATAAAGTATTCTGCCCCAGTATCATATACCTTCTGTCTGTGTCACCAGCAGCCAGGAAGGGATGCTCTGTTCAGAAGTTATTGTATTCTTAAGTCTTGCTAAAGGGGTTTTCCTGAATGCAAACACAGGTAAAATAAGTAAGAATGAAAATATGAAAATAAACTGCAATACAAAAATATCTTTAGAAAACACAGGAGGTACCTCATATAAGTTAAGAGCAGCTATTCGGTACTACATAAATGAAACCACTGGCCCTGGTCCAGATCTGTGCGTAAAGGTTTACCAAGTGTGCATTGCACAACTGCGCTTGGAAACGTGGCACTGGTTGCACACAATCCAGCACCGCACATAACTGTGTCATTCAAACTGCAAGGATGTATGCCACGTAGCAAACGGGCACACCGCAGTTAAGCTGTAAGCAGACCATTTCAAGAGATTTTTGTGTCTACAGAGCCTTAGACATGACCTGCAGAAGGTGCATATGTTTTAACATAAACAGACCTTTGTTATGTTTGCGTTCTGACCAGGATCAGGTGCACTTTCCTTGGCAATTTCTACCTGTACATTGACTATGCCCTTCCATCCCTTCCTACCCCCGACATGCCCATGAGAGCGCAATCCCCAAACGCCAGGGTTGTGCTATGATCTGAACCAGCTGCGACCACCTGCTTCTCAGTTCTGCACGTGCGCAGTGTGAAAAAACACCAAGAAACGTCACGTCAGCTGGCGTACACTCAGATCTGGAACAGATATACAGATTGCAAACACAAGACTGAACACCTCCCAACCTGACCTTCACTGAACAACACTATTCAATCTAGGCTTAGCTTTGCCCTTACATACAGTTTAGTAGTTCTGCATGCGTAAGGTAGGGTCCACATCCCTGTGTGCAAGATATGTATACCAAAATCCATAAATGATCCTTTGCAATGGTGGCAAATGTAATAAATGTATTATAATAATAATAAATGTATTATTGGGCTGGATCCAGATCTCCATCTAACCCCACGACTTCAGCAAGCTGCTTTCGGACGTTGGGTGTCACGAAAGAAGTGTGCATGCCCTGGGCAGATGCCATGCAATGGATCTCCTACCGTACAGAACTCAGTTCCACATGCTAGGAGATCTATCTGATGGGACGATCCTGTACATCCGCTTGCCACATTCCTGAAAGGGGGCGGGGATAAGCATGCAGAGTTTGCTTAAGTAAGAACGGAGTCGCATAACCCAGCCCTTTCAACCTTCTTTAAACGCCTCCCTCCACCCACTTTTTATGGATGTCACTAGTTACAGAGATGATCTTCGTAAGTAATTGTTTTTTTTGCGTAACATCTAGCTTGCACATGCTCAAATCGCAAAATAAGAAATGCAGACAGTCTGCGTATGTTTAGGAACTAATTAAGTGTGAATTATGTGCTTGCGTACATAAAACGATCTTAATTCTGGATCCGGCCCTATGTCCTTAAGTCTGGATCAGCTCTATCTATATTGGAAGTGGTTTTCCACCTGGCTGCAGGATTGCCAGCAGGCTCAATTAATTGGTGGTAGTCTACAATACATTTGCATATCTTCAATGATTATAAAGGTAGCAAGTGTTAAACAGGAAACAACGGCTGAATATAGCTTATTGCTAACAATAAAAATGTGAGGTGTCAATGTAGTGCAATCATGAAATGGACATACCATAATTTATGGGGAAACTATAAAGGTCAGTTAGAGAAAATTAAAGTATAATACCTGTTTTGAGAGGATCAACAACAACAACTCGTGTCATAAACACTGATCAAACACCTGATCGGTCCTAGAAAAAGAATTATTGTTTTGAGATGGACATTTGTCAGCAAATCAAAGGCCTTCACGCGCTATTTGCACACCCTTCGCACCTTTGCATTACAATATCTGTACACTTTTTATATTGTTATGACAACACCGCAGGCCGAATGCTCTCATCCCTGAAAACTTGATGAAAATATGTGATGATATTTTGAAACCAGAGAACAAGCCACTTACATTTGTAAAGACACTACCTTTGATGCAAGAATTAAATGAGTGGAATGCATCTCAATTATGAAACATTTGGAGTATCACTTAACCCCCTGTCAAAGTTACCTGATCCACAGTACAAGTAGGTGATGTTGTCTTTGAAATTCTCATCAGAAGGTCAGAAAGACTGACATCACCAAGAACGGCTGCTCTTCATACCGTACTGCATGCCTAAATAATGTCTATAAAAACTCTCTATTGAATATGAACAAACTGTACATATATTACTGGTCGTGTCATTTCCATGCAACCTGTTTACGAAAAAAAATGGTAACCCTAACTTGCTGTAAAACACAGCAACCAACCACTTGCTTGAGTTCATTACACTGCAGTAAAGCATTTATGTATTTATTATTTGCCATTTACAGGATATTATTGAAACTGTTGTCAATATTTATATTTATTACTAATTAAAACAATGGAACACATAGGGGCTAATCCAGAGCTGCACATTTTTAAGATGAAAACTGGTGCAAGTGTACATACTGTAAAGCTTTATGTGTAATATGTAAATAAGAGAAGAGGTAGGAAACTTAACCTCTGAACTAATTTTGTTTCCATAGTTTAAAATTGTTTGGCTCCAGTCTACATTTGCACCTGGTTTGTCCTTTCTCTGAAATTCTGGATCAGCCCCATACTGTTCCCAGCTTAAATAAAATGCATCAATCTTATCTTACTCATTATAGGAGCAAATTGTGCCTTTTTCAGACTTTTTTCTTTGTTGCTTTTATTCCCCTAAATCTAGCTAGCATAACAGTTAAAGGGCTCCATTTCTGAAGATCATTTTCATATGATTAAGCCCTTTTTCATTTGAAAACAGGCTTTACCATATAAAAATGAAGATTTCCTTACTAACAATGCTATCATCGTCATGGAAACCATGGCGACGATAGCATTAACACTATCAATCGCCAGGCAGGCTGGCAGATTGCTGTATTTACTAAGTGTCAACGCGGATTATAACAATCCATGGCAACACGTTAAATTACACCATCTGAAGATGGCGTTAAGTTAAGTATTCCAGCGGTCTCTCCATATACCCCCATTACCTTCCCCTAATAGCTGTTATTAGGTGGAGGAACTGGGGGGGGTTACATATCAGGAGACCCCTGGAATACAGTTTAGTAAAATACATTTAACTAAAAGTATTTTTAAAAAAATTACAAAAAATATATTTACCCTTTTTTAGTTAATAATTGAATAATAAATATATTTGTTTAAAAAACCCCCCACAAAAAATACCCAAAGAAAATGGTTTTTAAACGTAGCTGCCCACGTCTGGCTCTAATCCCGGCACATGCGCAGTCATTTTGCCTTTCAAGACTTTACATTTTTTCAAGTCCTAAAAGGCAGCTACTGCGCATGCGTCGGAACTTAGTTTTGGCTGAACGATGTCAGCGAAAGGTTCGCTGACCCAAAAAGCAGCTACTGCTCATGCACCGGAACTTAGTTTACTGAGCGTCGCCGAACGATGGGCTGGATCCAGACTTAAGTAAGTGCTTGAAATTAGTTACTCCTGGGCTAAACCATTTTGATTGCAGTGGAGTCATATTTCATCTGTTGCAAACAGTATTAGAGTTGAGAGGTGATGTTTCCTATCCAATGTCTAAATCACAGTGTGATAGTAAAGCTGGTCAGTATCTGTGTGCTGTAAGCAATTCAAAGATATATCCCTGATGCAAAATGATCAAAAAACTCTCAGAGCTCCCTCTGCTGGCAAATTTATTAACGAACCACAAATAAAATCATGAGCTTCTGTATTCATGTTCTAACTTGAATAACATTTCATAAAGATTTTGTCAAACGTGTACCATGACACATACAGGCTAAGACTGATCATACATAACAATAATTTACCTTTATATTGTATCTATCTTTATATCTTATCAATTTATAGAACTTTATTTTTGCCAGTATTACTGCAAGAGATTACTTGAATCACATATTGAATCACATATTACTTGGAAGATCAGTAAATTATCAATGTATATCAGTATACAGATATCTACGAATATGTTAATTTGGAGATATATTTAAAGATAGTTAATGATAAAAATTGGGTTTTTAAGTTACCCACTTCACACAATCTAACTGTAAGTAACATAATTCATGAGCTGCTAGAGAACACAAATGCATGTAATTTAGCATGAAGCATAAAATCATAAAAATCCATTCTGGTAATAGAAGTGATGTCTTATTTATCAAATTACAATTGTGGCACAATTTGCAAGTTCTATAAAATATAAACCAATTTATGGGCGCTAATATTTAATTTTCAAATAGGTAGTTTCTATCTACAGCTGCCGTCTGGGAAGGTAGTGTGCTCTCCCCTCTGAATCCAGGGATAAATCTCCAGAGTTCACAATAACCAAAGAAAGAAGAAAAGGGTGACAGCGCTTACAAGTTTTACAGATTTGATCATTAATACAATAATAAATCTAAGACTACTAAGTTCATATGGTGGCTGTAATGAACTGACTAGACACTGGCAATCAAATTTAAAACAGATAATTTATTAACCTTTATACACATAAAATATATATAAATCAAGGACCAAGAAATATTGTATTATTCTGGGATCACCAAACAAAGGTCCCCTTTCAGTTATAATTTACAATCAACTACCCTTAATTATATCACTAATAGGTATAGAGATACAGAGTCCTGGTATTAGGTTGAAGGCATATAAGTTGGAACGATACTGGTGCCTGGAGTATGCACTTCAAATTATCCTAATTCTCTACTGGTGTCCGCGCTGGTTCCGATTATTACCCAGATGGATATGGGCAATTAATAAAGTCAGCTCCCACTTCCAGTATGAGATAAGTAGATAGCTGGTACAGTTAAATTATACAATTTGCAAGTTCTTTTGCAAAGCAATAAGCAGGATTCAATTTTGCTGCGCACGCTTAACAACATGAAATATAGGTCATATTTGCCGACTTTTAACAGCTTCCCTCCAGGAGATCCCGGCAAGTCGCTTGGGGGAGATTTGCCGGCTCTCCCGGGATATTGGGAGAACTGCCCGAATTTTGGGAGTCTCCCGGACATTTCGGGAGAGTCGGCAACCCTGATATAGGTATAGACGTTTTGGTTTGCAGAAGAGGCACATATATTTCCAACTCAACATAAACACTTTGGACTTCAAATAAGAGGAAATAAGATGCAAATTTACCCTTTGGGCAAAACCATTGAATTGCAGGGGAGGCAAATTTTATCTGTTGCAAACAGTTGAGACATGATGGACCGTAGTCAGATAAGAGAGAGTCAGGTGTGTGCCGACCCACGCCTAACTTGGTTTTAGGTGCCTAATTGAACTTTAGAGTGCCAATAGGTTACCTTAAATTTCCGTTCGTATTTTTATTTTTAAGAAGGAAATATGCACAGAGAATGCACACACTAACATAACTACGAACGTAAGGAGCAGAAGCAGAAGCAGAAGAGTCATAACTTACATAAATTTCTCCTTTAATTTCCAATGGGAGACCCTAAGTAATCAGATTACTGGGGATTCATACAACAAACTATTAATTCTCTTGTCATTAAAGCATTTGCATGAGAATAAGGAATAAGCTATATCTATACATGTATATGGGATGCAGTTGTCGGTATGAAGGGTTCACCTTTAGAGAATAATAAGCTGAATGCTTATTTTCGGCTGCACTATTCCAGATTAAATTTTAACAATGAAAATCTATGTTCCAGAAGGGGTGTCATTTTGAATGGCCCATTTTCCAAAAAGTACCATTATGGTTAGGTTTAGGCTACGAAACAGGAAGAGGTTAGGGTTAGGGGACCGGATTCAAAGATGCATGTTTACTAAGCACGTGTTTTTACGTACGCATGTAGAAATGCAACACCATGACACTCCCCTTGCACTGACGGGTTTTCGGTGACTTACTCCTCCATAGGGAACCCTTATCTCTACGTGTGTATTTATGCGCATGTTACTTCCATACATTTGTATCTTACTAACTGTGCCCTCAAAAGCCCATTTAAATACCTCCCCTGCCCACACTAACGTAATTTCGAACGTACGGAAGAAAACCCCACCCCTTCGTACTTATGTCCTTAAGTGCGATTCACAAGTTCGTTCCTAAAGTATTAACGTGTGTAAATACTACGTAACTTGCGTGGAAAAATTACTATGCATGCGCAGTTAATCCGCTCCTAATAAAACACACGCAATCCCACGCAAAAACGTATCTGTGAATACAGTCCAGGATCCGGAGAGGAGAGGGGAGGGGAGGATTAGGCTGCGGGACAACAATGGCTAGGGTTAGGGAAGGGTTAGAGTTAGGGTTAGGCTGCGGAGGTCGGAGGGTTAAGGTTAGTGTTCAGGGAAGGTTAGGCTGCAGAATGAGGATGGTTAGGGGAGGGTTAGAGTTAGGCTTTGAAGAGCGGAGGGTTAGGGTTAGGTTTAGGCTGCAGGAAGAGAAGGGTTAGAGTTAGGGTTAATAAAACGTACCTTTTGGTGTTCAGCTATTCAAAAATCGTGCATTTGCGGGGCCATGTCTTCTCAGTGCAGACTGCCACAAAGTAACACCAAATCAATCTATGTCACAAGACATATTTTGTAATCGGCAAAGCACTTCCCATCTTTACACAGTGTATCTTGGTTCAGTAGAATTATTGTCACCAAAATGGTTTTGCTACTCTTAATCTTCTATCTATTTCAGCCCAATCCCTTTTCCACTCACACTTGGTCCTGGCCTTCTGCAATCCCTCTGTAGCAGTCTTGTGTGGAACTCCCTAAAAATACATAAACCAATCCTGGTCCAGCAGGCTCTACACAGGTGTAATGCAGCCACAATGCTTATTGATAAAAATCTGAAGACTATTTATACTGGAGTTCATTAACAAAACTAGCATCATGTCTATAATGGGCTATATCACAAACGCTCCAACTTTCTATTTCTTCTTACAGTGAGATATGAGAGGGGTGAAAGACATCACAGTATGCAGGGGCTTGATGATGCGATTTGTGTCATCAAGGCCTGACCCATTCACAGCAACTGTAAGGATCACAGAATGGAAAGGCCAGGGGCGGAGCATAAGGAAGTGATTTGTATTGACTCACAATGCTGTGACAATAGGGGTAAGGCTTAATGGTACAAATCTGTCACTGTGTCCAAATTTTACTACTCTCCGGGATTCCGATGCCCAGATTTTGGGAATATCTCTGATATTCTGGGAGAGTTGGCAAGTATTTTATATCATTAGACTCCAAAAATAAACAAAGTATCAAGATTCCACAGAGTCTGGTCTTCCTGCTTTTTTATTTCATATGACTCCCATCTCAAAAAGCTATTATTAAACTTTTACTTTTCTGGTTTCTCAGTGGAGACTATGATTTAGAAACATTTACAAATATAAAGATTAACTAATGCCATATAGTGCTGGCTAGTTTTTTTTTATGCCATTCAATCTGATGGATATCATGGACCAGATTTACTAAGCTGTAGGAAAGGAAAAGTAGAGATGTTGCCCATAGTAACCAATCAGATTGTAGTTCTCATTTTCTAATTACATACTAGAAAATGTCAGGTAAAATCTGATTGGTTGCTATGGGCAACATCATCACTTTTCCTTTCCTGCAGCTTAGTAAATCAGGCCCCAGATTCTTTAGCATATGATGGTCTACATACGGAGGATACCGGGAGAAATTTCCAAATTAGGAGTCTTCTGGATATTCCAGGAGAGCCGGCAACCATGTTTTATATATAGTATTTGTACTATTTCAGGGTTGTCGTCTCCCGAATCTCCCAGAGGGAAGCCATAGATGCCTGCAGGGGGTGGGGCTTAACAATGTGATTTATGCAAATTGCGTCATTAAGCCCACCCACTGACTACCACTTATGCCCTTTTTAAGTTTACTAGGGATGGGAGCAGGGCTTGATGATGCAAATTGCATCAACACTGCATCTAGTAACACTAGACTAGTATTGCCAGGCTGGGGGACAGGACTTGAGGCCGTGGCTTGCATGAAACCATGGACCTCAAGCCCTCTGTGGGAGGTTTGCAGGCTCTCCCGGGATACCAGGAGAACTGCCCAAATTTTGTGAGTCTCCCGGATATTGCAGGAGAGTTGGCAACCCTGTATCACTTATACATATATTTATACATTTCAAGTTTTCCCCAGTCTACAGTAATACAGAATAAGTTGCCCTGTGATTAATTAAACCATAGTGTATCCAGACAGGAAACCTTTCAGTCGTGTGTCTTTAAAAGTGCACGTTATGTTAAACACTATTGAGATCTCCCTAGATAACTCCTATTGTGTACAAGGATGCCGGCTATTAATTAATCAACAATGCATTTAGCAGTGCTTTAAAAGGATAATACAAAAAACGGAATGACTGATGTATCTGTTCTGAGCCCAGAGACTAGATAAAAGCCATTTATAAAGCATTTAATAAAAAACAACCATGAACCCTGTGTGCATTGCAAGCACGTTCGGAAATCTGTTCCGATGACAGTTGAAATAAAGCACTATTATATAGCACTGAGCGCAGCTCAGCAACGTCTATTACATGTAATTGTTTACCTAAAAATACCAAGCAAAGGCCAGAATTTGGACTTGAAGAGGCAGCCTTTTGATTGCTCACAAAGCACTGAATATGCAACTAATAAATTGTTCCACACCTTTGTCTAAACCGAAAAAAGGCAAAGGTCCTACGTTCTCTCACAAGAATGTACAAGTCTACTCAAAGAAATGTGGCTTTATCCTTGTAATTCTTAGTATTTGTTGACTTAGAGTTTTCTGAGTGACAATGTACATCACTGGCATGTTACCTCTGCATCTGTGCTACCGAGTCTTGACTTAGATCAAAGCTTGAAAGCTTCTAAAAAGATACACAAACCACAATGTGACAAATAGCATACTTTGTTTGACACAGCAAACAAGAAATTACTTTCATCAACCCACAGAAAGAATCCCATGTTTTTAACGCTAATTGTGTTGTCTGCAGCAAAGAGACCTGGAGCTTTCGGCTTTCTCAAAGAATGAATACATTTTCAGGCTCTATAAGGATGTAGAACATAATCTTTCAATTGCAGAAAACAAAGAATTTTATTGGATGATCCCTTATCCTTAAAAAGGACAATGGAATAAAAACACAAATATACATTGTGGGATAAATTAGTTCTAATCTGAATAGCAAAAGTTGTTTGGGTGAAAATTTAATTTAGCACAGGGTGAGGGTGGGCTCCAAGCCTCTAGAATACTTGTACAGAATTACAGAAATGCAACATTGTTCAATTTGGCACACATGGTTAAATAAAACTGCGAAATGCAGTTCAGTTGTAAGAGCGAGAGGTCGGGAAAATGTCCTGCTTTACCACTGCTGGCTGAAAAATGAAGTGATCTGAGTAGACCACATAAAAAGACGACCTTAGAAACAGAGAATGTGGTGGAAGATAACAACCACTTGGCCCATCTAGTCTGGTCTTTACAACCGTCTTTCACACCACCCTTCCTGTGAAACAACCCTTCCACAAACCCACCACCCTCCAGTTATTATACATAGAACAATTATCACTCACCACCCTGGAGTCACACTCTCTACCCCACACACCAGGGTTAATTTTGTTAGCAACCTATTAACTACCAGCATGTTTTATGGCATGTGAGAAGAAACCGGAGCTCACGGAGGAAACCCACACAGACATGGGGAGAATATGCAAACTCCACACAGACAAGGCCTTTTCAGGGAATTGAACTTCCTTAGTACTCAGTACTGTGAGGCACAAGAGCTACTCGCTGAATCACTATGCTGCCCTTACCCCATCTCTTTGCCCTTTTCCTGCTTTCTCTTCAACGTCCTCAACCTGTTGCGATTTGCCCCATCAACTCTCCTTAATACTTTCTCATATTTCACAAATACGAAATGTCAGGTGTCTCAGTTGTTTGTGACCACCCTAGTTCTAGTTTTTAGTATTTGTCTCAGCTTTGTAAAAATTAGCTTTTTCTTGGTTTATTTATGGATCATGTGGACAGTATAGTTTCTTGGATGTTTGCGTCCTTAGTGACTTTTAAAATTTTACAGAAAAAGAGGAAATGGCACGTTTGGCTATAAGCGGCTGCCTTTGGTTTGCCAGGATCATTGCGCTTTATATTATTGCACTCATTTTGTTTACATTTTGATCCAATTACATGACTGTCCTCCTGTAAATTACTTCCTGGTTCTGCTGATCAGGTGTTTCACATATTGCTTCCTGGCTTTGGTTACCATGTGTCTCCTCTCCCTAATTAGGCTCCTATGCCTTCCTGTGTCAGAGTAACAGATATCCTTAGCCTGCGGACTTTCTGTGTCTTTGTGCCTCGTCCTCATACTTTGTTCCTGTGATTCCTGTTGGTTCTTGGATTTCTGTTCCTCTGGTCAAGTGTATATCATCTGGAGGGTCTGTGTATGGAGCGTGACAGGAATACATTATTCCAATAACGATTCAATAAAATAAAATAGCATTGCTCTTCAGTAATGTTAAAGCAACACATCATGAAGCCAGTCTATTCCTGTCATCTATTATTTATTAAGGTTATATCAGACGACATAGCGCTTTACAGAGAATAGTTAACATTCACATCAGTCCCTGCCCCATTGGAGCTACATTCTAAGTTCCTTAGAACAGACATACACAGAGACTAGGGATAATTTATTCAGCAACCAATTAACCTGTCAGCATGTTTTGGTGTGTGGGAGAAAACCAGAGCACCTGGAGGAAACCCATGCAGACACAGAGAAGGCCTAGTCCAGGAATCAAACTCATGACCTCAGCACTGTGAAAAACAAATGCTACTTGCTGATCCACAATTGGTTTGCACATCATTCTTTACAGATATGGTGAAGTTGCTCTTAGGTGTTGGTTGAACCACAACCAGCAGTTCAGTGTGTTTAAAACACATTTGAACAATAGTGGTTATCTGTGGTCCAAGTTTTGAACCATGTTTAACAATGATCCAACAGTGTGTCAAATGATTGTTACATTTGTTGTATCAGAAAAGCGGTGATAGACTTGGTTTGTACTGCCCCATTAGGTATGTTTGTGATGTCTTTACATCATCCTTTGTTGTGATGGAGCTGCTACTAGGTGGTTTAAAGTACAGGTTCCAGTGTTTTGTGGTTATGGTCTACCACTTTTTTTGCATCTATAATGCTACATCAAAGGGTTTTTTCCCCCTCAATCTGTGTTTAGTTATTTAACATTGCTGTCATGGGGTGTGGCTAGCCTTGAATATAATGTATTAATTTTAATGTTCTTCCTACTGTAGTCCTGGGCTGATGTTATGAGCATTGTTTTAACTAACCCTACGGCCCACACTATGCACTTGACCATAGTGGTGCTATTTAAATGCAAATCTCTTTTATTTTTATCAAAACTGCTTAAACTTTGCAGTTTCTAAAAAAGGATGTTGTCTAATGTGTTTCATGTTTGTGGAACAGTTACAGAACCTGCAAGCACATGTTGTGAACAGGACATATTAAATCTTCTTATAATGGAGTTGCAAAACAGTGGCACTATTCAAATAATCAACAGTAACATTACTTTGACTGTTCTGAAGGGATTTTTTTTCTTGCTTCCCATTATTACAACAGAAAGCTCAGATTTTACTGAACAGCTCTGTTATTTTGCAGAACAGACTTTAGCATATTTTTTTTTTATCATTTCAAAGTACTTCTACCTCTACTCCTACTGTGTGTCTATGTAAATTATTATTATTAGTAGTAATAAAGCATCAGCATTGAAGTTGCAAGCAAGTTATTTCTATGCTTCAAGTAGTTAAATGAATTTAAACTGCGACTTAATAGAGTTATATGCATTATTTGCCTTACTGTACAACTCACTTCCACAGTACATAGGTAACAAGGGCTATACAACAGACTGCAGAGCGCACAGTACATGGGTTACAAGGGCTAGACTGCAGACTGCAGACTGCAGACTGCTCAGTACATAAGTGACAAGAGCTATACAGCTTGTTGCAGAGTAAACAGTACATAAGTGACAAGGGCTACAGCTTGCTGCAGAGTGCACAGCACATGGGTGACAATGGCTATTCAGCAGGCTACAGAGTATGCAGTACATAGGTGAAAAGAGCAGGCTGCAGAGTGCAGGGAGGATTCTGGGTAATCTCACAGTCGTCCTCTCAGTTCGTGGAGCCTCTTCCTGTTTGAGTTCGGTTGCTTGGTAACCAACACTGCACCTGTCCGTGTGAAGGAGGTTGGTGTCTGAATAGTGCTCCTGTTATCGGTAGATAACCGGTCAGTGAGGGGTTAATGGTCATCTCTCATAGCTGTTATAGTTGTGCTCTTTTGGATGTAGTTTCTGTTATGGCCATACACATGTAGTGTACAATCCATTCCCTACATTTGGTGTACAATACGTTGCCTACACAATAATTCCTTTCTTTTTGGTTCGATTATTTCAGCTGGATTCCTTGTATTTGACATATCTCCATAACAATCATTATTGTATTATGCATTTTCGAGAAGACCTGTTGTTTTCTATTTCCTTTGCTTTTAAATTATGTTTAGTCCTATGAAAAACTGTCTTTGTTTATTTTTCATCGTGTACAAATTCTGGAATATTTTATACACCGTGCTCTCTAGGGGTGGGATCCTAATACTTTGGGTTTATATCTTTTTGTATGTGTTTTCTGTATGGAGACTTTTATGTTTTTTTTTTTTATGTTTTCACCTTGGAAAAAATAAACTTAAAATCCTTACACATTTGAACACTAATGATCATTTTTAGTCCCCATTTGGTCAAAAATAAAATCATAAATTGTGATAGGATTGTTACGTGGAATTGTTGTGTTATATTAGCAACTCCAATAGTAGACCTTATTTCTTACAGAACCTTCTTGTATTTGATCTTAGTTTTGTCTTTGTGCTGGATAGTCATGTTTCTATTAGACTTTGAAATTGTGGCAGAGCTGCCAGTAAATTGTAGGTTAGTATCTACCTCTTTCCTATAATGATGGAATTCCGTAAGGCCAAATCTAAGATTATTTTTCTGAATCTAATTGAGGTTGAGTCTAATTATTTAGCACCGATGTCATGACTTGTGAATAGGGTTTGAAAAGATATTATTTATTTTTAGGGCCACATGATGCAACCCTGTTACTTTTTAAATGGATATTACCTTTGATACTTGTAAAAAGTTCAAACAATGGGCTCTATTTACAAATGTCATTTTTGTGAAAATGGGCATTATCACATAAAAATTAAGTTTTTCATATTTACAAACAATGGATCGCCATCAAAAATAACAGTTTCCATGGCAATCCATGTAAATATTGTCTCTGCCAGCCTGGTAATTTCAGAGAGGGCCATCGCTTCGTTATATTTATTAAATGCTGGAGCAGAGTTTTACACTCTGATACCGGCGTAAAAATAACGTAGTTATCCCAGCAATCTCTCCATATCCCCCCCTTTCCATCGCCCTAATAGCTGCTATTGGGGGGAGGAAAAGAGGGGCGTGTATGGGGAGACCGCTGGAATAAACATATATGTTTGTAAATGTAAAAAAATTCATATCCCCCCTTTCCATCGCCCTAATAGCTGCTATTAGGGGGAGGAAAAGAGGGGCGTGTATGGGGAGACCGCTGGAATAAACATATATGTTTGTAAATTTAAAAAATGTACATTTCTTTTTTTATTTTTTTCATTTTATTTTTAACATAAAAAAATTAATAAATACAGTTATAATACTAATAATAGTATAGAAAAAAGTTCAAATTTACGGAGGGTGAGGAAGAAGACTAAACAGGTAAGTGATTTATGAAAGCTTTTTGGGGATTCAAATATGAGGGGGAGAGGGGGTAATGTGAGGTTATAGTAAGTGTGTGTGGGGAGGTAATGTTTAATTATAGTATGTGAGGGGGGAGTAATGTA
>WWET01000004.1:1077304-1088969 GCA_011038615.1 Limnodynastes dumerilii | reverse complement strand
ACGTTTAAAATTAAAGAATAAAAGAAAAAAAAAAAAAAAAGAATGAAACAGTAAAAATTAAATTTCCAGGGTTTTTCACAGGGTAGGGGGGGTATGTGTCCATGAATTTCTTGTTGAAAATATGGTAACCCTAGAATTCACCTCTCCTTAAAAGTGCTTTGCGTATGCGCCGGATGACATCACCAACGCGCTGTTTCCGATGTGCCTGCCAGAAGACGCCAGCCATTGCAGAGCTAGGAGAGTCGGCAAGTGAGAAGTCAGAAGAGCGCCGCGGAGAAGGAAGGAAAGCGGGACACAAAGGTAAGTAACAAGGAGAGAGGCTGGAGAAACATGGTGGAGAATACTGAGGGGAGCTGCAGGCACATTATTGGGAATACTGAGGGGGGGTTGGAGGCACATGATGGGAGATACCTAGGGGCTGGAGGCACATGATGGAAGATACTAAGGGGGGGCTGATACTTTGCAGGACACCCATGCACAAACCCTGGCAACGCAGGGACCGCCCCCCGGCGGTGTAGGGACTACCCCCGGTGACATAGGGACCACCCCCGGCGACACAGGGACCTTCCCCCGGCGACGCAGGGACCGCCCCTATGCTTTTTACTTTTCTCCCTGAAATGACTTTTCAAAAGTAGGCAACCATGAAATACTGTGAACAAATCTGCCAGGCTCGCAGTGAAGATAAGACAGCCTGATGCAACCTAATTCGCAGGGGAGCTAATCTCATACAAATTAGATGTTAGAATTCAGTCCTATAATCTCTTGAATCCAATGCACAAAATGGCAAAATATATAGTTTATCTATATATTAGAGCCTATGTGGCCATATAGGTAACTAATTGCCCATCTGTAATGCTTGTAAGCTAAATGACGGCACCACATAGATGCACTTTCAGTGTATAACATACAGAGACCTATTTACCTTGCAATCACACACTGCCGGATCAGCTGATCACAGAGCTCTGACCGCACAGAAATACTTGAATTTGGCCACAACGCGTGGCACCCATGGACAGATTAAGCAACCTACCAGAGCTATTAAAGGTATTTAAGCACTCTATAAACACCTCATCAAAGTGTTTATCCCTGCATGATTTGAGACTTTTTGGTGAGGCAGTTAAAAGAACTTTTACAAAAGCCTGGCGGAATTGTTAACTATACCATTTTTGATCGCTGCATTACAAAAAAATCTAACTGCTCCACGTTATTCAACTGTTTACTTTCAAGCCTCAGTGTTCATCTGAGAGACTATACCATCTACAGTCATCGACTGTTTTGTCAATAATTACGTGGTTGTTTTTTCCTTAACTGTGGCACGGCGTACATCTTCATAAATTCCATCTATTTAATCTGTGCATGTCATTCTGATAGTAGTTGACTCTACAATAGGACATTTCTGAAATTCACCTACACAGATCTACTTAGAGGACTCGTCGGATTTCATTCAAGTCTCACTCTTTGTGACTATTTATCATTTTTCAGTTTAAGAACAACCATTGGGAGATCTTAATTCTCACTCAACAGGGATTATATTGCACAATTTTATTGCCTTGTGGCATAACTTTGTACTCTTTTCTCTCTTATAGAGTGTTTCTTAGTATGCAAGTTTCTATCAATCTGTACTGTACATATTATTGTTGATTTTTATTTTCTGATCAATAAACATTTGTATATTTTTATTCAGATCGCCAACATCCTTCTTTTCTCTTTGTTTTTTTGGGCTTGAGTCACCCAGGTTGGCAGCTAGAGTAAATTCTAGAAGTGCTATTTGGGTGATTTTTCCATTGTCTACGAATGATACTTTGAACTCAGTTTGGGAACTTTTTATTTATATAGTATATCTATATATTAGAGCCTATGGGCCGTATTCAGACTTCTGTCGGCGCTCAGGCCGCAAATAACCACAACTAAGTGGCAGGTCGGAGCAGGTTACACCCACCAGAAAAAACAGTAACTCCCCTCGCAACCTCCGGCTGGACCTAAACTTCCACCTGCAATGACTTGCCCTATCTGGCCACACTCACTTCTGGCCTTATGTGTCTTAGTTGCATATATTTAGGGCCCTAACCCTGTAAGCGCGCCCACTTTCCCTCATCTCAATGCCTCCCCCCGCCCATTTCTATGCAAATCCTTCGGTCCGTATATTTCCGCAGCACATAGGGTCGCATTATTCCCCGCCCGATTCACAAGTTGGCCTTAAGGCATTTCCGACCTTAACTTCAACGTAGACGGCGTATCATTATTACTACGCATGCGCAGTTGATGCAAAATCGATCCGATCCTAAATATACGCACGGAACTATCGTTAGAAACGGATCTCTGAATACGGCCCTATGTGGCCATATAGGTAACTAATTGCCCATCTGTAATGCTTGTAAGCTAAATGATAGCACCACATAGATGCACTTTCAGTGTATAACATACAGAGACCTATTTACCTTGCATGTTATGACATTCACATTTAGCAAAAAATAAATAAATCAATATCAGCTCCATATCTTCGACATCCATTTAAACTCTGTAGGATAAACGGGTTAATAGTCCAGGGCAGCCACTACCAATTGTAACATATATAATTTATGCCGGAGCTATATTTAGCTGTTAGATTTTATGGCATGGGAAACGTATTGTTAATCATTTACTGTAGTACAAAGTAAGTTTGCATTGTGCAATGTTTTCTTTTGCCGCAGGTTTTCTTTTCCTAACTCTGACACGGAATGGCTCATCGTCTCAGTTCAAGGCCTAGCGAAGCGCCTCATTCAGTTACAAATGTAACAAAAGCTTCAAAGGTATATTTTGTCAATAAAATCACTCCCACACATGTAAATATACATTTCACAATGATGACACTTTCTGCCATTGTAAGTCTGGTGCTTTTTATGAGCTTTTCTTCACTACCTTGTTCCCCATTCCATGCCACTTTTAAAGACAGGAATAAATATCATACTATGCAAGCAATACTCAACTTTTATTAGACAACATGCCATTCCCAGCAGTGTCCTTATCTACATCTTATTATCTTCCATATATGTAACTTCCCCCATTTCCTTACTTATAATATACATAGCATTCATTAAAAGTGGCAATGGAACAGCACCCCTCTTCCTCCTTTATATAGGGGCTTCACAAAGCACAGAAAATTCTGTGGAAATTAAGACTGAGTTCTAAATGGTAAGTATAAATCTAGCCCCAACCCTTACCTAATCCTTACCCTAATCCTCACCTTCCATGACCCTAACCCTCCCCTTCCATTACCCTTACTTTCCTTTCCCTGCAGCCTACCCTAGCCCATCATTGCCCACAGCCTAACCCTAAGACTTCCTTCCCTTAACTTAACTTAACCTAGCTTAACCTTAATGCTCCCTTCCCCATAGCCTAACCCTAAGACTCCCCTCCCTGCAGCCTGACCCTAAGTCTGCCATCCCCACAACCTAAATCTAGAGTCCCCGCAGGTTGATCCTAACACTAACCCTCTCCTTTCATGACCTTAACCCTTCCTTCCCCAGAGCCTAACCGTAACCTTCTCTTCCCCAGAGTGTAACCCTAACTATAAAAGTCCTACTACTACTACTAACCTCTCCATTGGGGTTTGCGGTGGGTGTGACAGGCCCGGTGGGCCGTGGGTTCTGAAAAGGAATAGGTAAGTATGCCGATCAGCATAATTACCCATTAAAAAAATTCAGGTCATTCCAACACACTGGCGATCAGAGACTCCCCCGTCTCTGAAGGAGTGGTTCTCTAAGATCGACCTATAAATGAGCATAGACTGTCAGGCATAGACCGTGCCCCTGAATTCACTGCAACTTGGTTCCCCTGGCTCCAATTTAAAGAAACCCAGCCCTTTTGCTCAATTCTAGGAATCCCTGACCCCTAATATAACACCCCTGGGAACCAAGATATTCTTTTGCACCTGGTCTCACGTTGGGCTATCTTCAGCCACTCCTCTAATTTCACTATCCTAATGTAGTTTTCTGTCACTCCTTTCTTCCTGCAGTGCCGACTTGGTCCACCTATAGACCCTCTGCCTACCCTCTCCCTCCCCTGCTCCCTCTCATTACCACACCCCTGTCTTTCCGCCGCCCTCCCTTTTTTCTTCTTTTCCCCCGGTCCTCCACCTCCTCCCTGAGACTGCCTCTTTTCCTTATCTGTATGGTTGTGCCTTTCTCTCTACTCCCTCCATTTTTTCCTGGAGCGGCAAAAAGTTAACAAAGAAAAATGTTACTAGGAAGCCATCTGTTGATTCCCACTGTCTTTATTGCTACTACATGTCATTGTTACAAAAATATACTCCTGTTGTACTCATTACCTGCACATATTGGACTAATTATTTTTCCAATAAACAAATAAAAAAAAAGAAAATAATAATAATTCTAAAATGTTTTTTTCTTTTCTTTAAATAGAGGCAGCCGAAAATTAGATTTTGTCTGTCTCTATTTCTATAACAGCCATTTCTGACCAGAGACATCCAACGCTCTGACATACACACTGAATGGTTCATCTGTCCCAAATCAATTGCTGTTTGTTCAGAGGGGACCCTTACACTTACCCATATCTAGGAATATCTGTCAGAATGTCTGAAATATGTGTTTAAGGGCATTGTGGCTTGAGTGGGGGAGGGGACCCTTACACTTACCCATATCTAGGAATAGGGGGAGTAAAAATTCTGCACACAAACCATGCATTTCTTAAATCGCCCCCACCATGTCCATTGCAGTATTATAGAATTTATTAATACATTTCATTAATATTTTCCATTAAAAGAGTAACTATTACTATACCATATACTTTACCATTCAATGAAATCCAGACACTATGGCTGTTAAGAGTACAAGTGTAAAGATGGCTCTGTAAACCTAACAGAATGAAGGAAAAAGGGACTTGGGGTTTTTGGAATAGAAAAGCATTAACCAACTGTTATATGGCATGAGAGATCAAACCAGTGACTGAGCCATAGACGGTGCATGCCTTGTAGGTGAGGTGACATGGCCCTTTCTCCCATCCCCCCATGCTCCTGCTTTATATTGTCTATCAACGGCCATGCATATTTATAAGGGTAAGAACAGCACCTCCAAACATTTTTTTAAAAATGGCTCCTCTGATTACATTTAAGCAGTGACATATCATTTTTGTTTGTAGTCTGTTAATCATTTTTACAGATCGTGGGCCAGATCCAGACCTTCGTTTCCATTACGTTTCCAGGTGTAGCGTATTTACGCTAGAGTATTTACTATGTACTCCCTAGGCACGCCCCTCGGCCGTATGTACCCTACCTTAACTTTTCAAAGCGTAACTACTGACGTACGTAAGGGCTTCCCGTACATAAGTGCCTAAGCACACCCAGACTGTACGATTTAAATGCCTCACCCCGCCTCCAAAGCGCAATTACAGGAATCGTATGGATGTCACGCCCCTTCGTTAATAGTTATGCTGTTGAGACGATGCTGGTAGGTACGTTCAGAGTTACATCTGCGGCGCACATGCACAGTACATACAAAGCATTTTTACGTCACCGGCTGGCATACGTAGATCTACCCCCATAGCACTAAATAACAGGAATTTGTTTTCTTCTATAGATTCTTTAGTATTTTAACACTGAACTTACAGACACTTCTATAGAAGTGTCATCTGTATAATTAATATACTGTACAATTAAATTCTTTAATGAAAAAGGATTGGTGGTGCAGGTTTTCCTTTGACATGACTTTGAAAAAGGGCTCAGGAGAGCTTGAAACGCGTTAGCAGGAGACGGTAACCAGAACAGGACGTCATCACCCAGGGACCCAGCAGCGAGGCTGGTGTGAACGCCGAACCCGGGCTATACATCTGACGGCGGGCGCCACTCGCGATCGTCTTTTCCATCTTCCCCTGATCATTTGGTGCTCTAACGGACATTTTATTAATCACCTTTCGGAATTTATTGTTAGATAAGGACTGTTTTAGTGTTTTATAGGAGTTATCCAGGACTTTTTCCGTAGGATTTATTTATATATATATATAAAATATTTATCCATTTATCTATGTAATTGGCTGTTCTCCACTGGCACTTGTTTCTCTCTCTGAGGATTAACTGTAGCGCCTTGAAAACCTGCACTACCAATCCTTTTCCATTAATTGCTCTTTTTTAGGAGATTTGAGACATCTCCAGGTGGGGGTTTATGGCAGCTTAGTTTTCATGCGCTTCATAAGTCAGCGTGCTATTCTTTTATTTTACAAATTAATTTCTTTCGTTTTTAACCTTGTTTTGTAAATGTTGAGCTAATATTTTGTGTTCTAATAGTAATACAATCAATTTTAACCTTATGTTTTAGAATTATTCTGAAAACCAGAAGTCAATAGCAGTTACTGCTGTGGCTTTACAAGACCATATTTTGCGTTCCATGCAGCTCCAGGACCTGTCTCTAGCTTGTCCCTTTAAGGAAGACAGGAAGTTAAGGAAGGTAGGTTACCGACCACTTAATAAAAAGATGATGAAACCAGTTGTTGACACTGGAATTACGGGGAAGCGAACCCAGAAGGCTAGAGTGGATAGGACAGAAGAGGAATACGTTCTTGATCCAGATGGTCCCCCACTTACATTAGGTAAGTTGTTACTTTGGCATTACTTTAAATTACATTTTAATAATTTTATTTCTATGTTACTATGCTTAGAGGGAAATAAAAATGGCTTACATGACCTCAAAATATTGTTAAATGACACAAAAGAAAGGCCTGGCACACTTGTAATTACCCGGTAACAAACCGTAACATTCTATCTTTAAAATAAAAGTCAGAGAATTTATTACATACATCTGCCACTTACAAGGCTTCTCTGTTTGGTGGTCCTAACTAATACTAAAACAATCAGAGTCCCAACTTTGGGTCATATATAATGTATTTTTAAATTGAGAGCTCACCCCTGGCAGAGGTCCCCAAGTCTCCAAAACAGCCACTCTGAGACAGCGCCCCCTCTCAGCTACTATCCCACAAGCTTTAAAACAAACATCCAAGATGGAGGTTGCTCAAATCAATTTATAAGGTAATATAATGCAGGTGCTCAAGGTAAAGGGAGTTTACACAAATACAAAAAGGCCTGGCACTCTTGTGATTACCCAGTAACAAACCATATCATTCTATCTTTAAAATAAAGATAATTTGTTACGTACATCTACAGATATATGGTAAGCCACCAGCCTTTTGGCTTACTGTACAAATACCCATGCAGAAAATCACAGGTATATAGATCTCTCTACAACCTCAATATTGGCTTCTTCCTCTCCCCATTCACTGTCTCCTAATACAATAAATCCCTTTTTAAACACCTGAGTAATGCAGCCAAAGCCTGTATACCAGTCCATTGGAGATTCACCTCCCCTCCTACGATCAGAGAATGGTTCTCACGTATTGATCGTTGCATGACCATTGCGGAACGCATTCGGGTGTTGGGTTAATATCCCTATCAAATAGCTGATCAGTTAACGCCTTCTGCATTTTGGTGGTAGCAGGTCACCTTTAAACATTCTCACCTTCAGAACAGCATGCAACACCACCAGCCACCTATTAGGATGAGCACAGGGCAGTGGTGATATAACCCCGATTATCAGTAGTGTATGTGGCATATAAAATGCCCCTAAGTGACCTGAGTATTATACCAAGAAACCCATGAATTTCTTGGTGTGGTTTCTTCAACAATGATAGCAGGCTTGCCTATGAGCAGAGCCAGATTTAAAACTCATGGGGCCCTAGGCAAGATGCTGGTTTGGGGACCCCAATTGGTTGCTGATAACCAGTGGGAGGAGCAGTGAGAAAAGAAGCTGCCGACAATACTGATGTGGCTGCTTGAGCTACGACATTTGACACATCAAGACGCAGACAATATTGATGAGCCTACATGTCGGAAATGACAGCTCTCATCTGATAAGGCCACAACGGTGATCAACAGTGCGGATCCTGGGCAGCTGTGGGCACCTGGGGCTCGCCAGGCCTTAGGCGGGTGCCTAGGTTGCCTTGTGGGTAATCCAGCCCTGCCTATAAGTCTCTGCTGTAGAAATAGATAAAGATGGACAAGTGTTGGAGTTATTAGAACTGTGATAGTAATTCATACATCCAAAATTTCCCACGTCCTAATCAGTCCAGACAGTACACTAATCTGCTGAAACTAGTGTGGGTACACTAACCCACACTATTTCATACACGCACTATAAAGGTGGTGATTACTGAATCTCAGCAGTCTGGAACATAATTAAAAGTTGTCATGTATGTCCCCTAAATCAGATTGTGAGGTAAAGAAGAAAGTGTTAGTTTTCCAGCTGAATTTATGTCTTTATTATTGTTATTGCTGTAAAATCTCCCTTAGTTAATGTTCCTATTAACGTGGTAATGTGGCTGAATTACTTAGAAGGGTCTATTCACCCTTAATGTAAACTTTTCACTTGTTTTTTATGGAAATATTTTGTCAGTAAAGTTCGTCCAGTGTTTCCCAAACCTTTCCTGTAGCTTACTGAATAATGATGACAACTTAATTACTTTTACACAAATTGACAAAAGAAAATCATGTCTAATGAATGAGCCTGTCTGGACAAATATTTGCCAAAAAAATGCCAAAAGTTACAGACGGTTTCATTTATTATAAACTCTTAAGCCCAGAAGATATTTAATTGTCATGAAAATCAGAGAAAGGTCACACACTTCACAACTTCCTATTAGTAGATTAGACATAAAGAAAGGCCGGGATGAAGTTAGTATAAACAGAAAGCAAATGGCTACAATGCGCAATAACGTGTGGTGAATTTTTAGCACTGTAGCAGAAATACATGAATGTCACACAGAAAAGTCTCTTATAAACTCCCTAAAATAAATGTAACCCCGATATATAAAAAAAAAATAAAAAATTAGCTTGAAATATTGGGCCGGATCCAGACCTACGTTTCCTTTACGCTTCATCGTGTGGCGTATATACGCTATCGTAATTATTAAGCGCTCCCCTCGCTCGTATGTACTTTTGCCGTTTTACGCTTTCCAAACCATACCTTAACTTTTGAAAGCATAACTCCTGACGGCCCTAATGGCTGCACATACTTATGCGCCTAAGCACGCCCATACTGTACGATTTAAATGCCTCACCCCGCCTCCGAAGCGTAATTACGGGTGTCGTATGGCTGGCATGCCCCTTCGTCCATAGTTACGCTGTTGATACGAGGCTGGTACATACGCTCAGAGTTATGGGTCGTCACATCTGCTGCGTGCATGTGCAGTCCATACAAAACAGCGTTTTTACGTCTCCGGCTAGCGTAAATACAAGAACAGACCTAGGTCTGGATCTGGCCCATTGTTCAGTACTGAATTACTGGTGAAGAGCGTAGCAGAACACTATTATTTCAAGATCCAAAAGTGCAAATAAAGGTGTCCTGCGGATTGCATCCAGTTCCGACACATATCATACCATTGAAAGTGACGGCAGATAAGAGCCACAAGGCCCATCCATTCTTTATTTAAATCTATACTAGTCTGACCCTAGGCCCTATTTACCCTCAATTTAGATTGAGATTTAGGATACCCTTATATTTATCCCAAGCATGTTTACACTGGTCTACTGTATTGGCCTCAACCACCTCAGATGGGAGTCTATTCCACTTATCTATCACCCTTTCAGGGAAGGCATTTCCTCTGAATGCACCACCCTCCAGTGTATATGTATCCCCTCGTGTTCTAATACACCAGCACACAGCAGCAAAGTGTCCAAACAGGTTGTGATGAGTACAACACGTACAGTTTACATAATATTGAGAATGCAATTCATTTAATGAAACGGTGTGTTTGTATAGGTTGTGTACCAGTTGTGCATGTGCGCATTTACCGTTCTATATAATAAAAGGTTATAAAAAGTCCCTTGTCCCGGGACCTCTGTCCCTATACAATTTATAAGGACAATGAATTTCTTGGTGACTGCTAATATCCTTATAATACAGGACACATTGGTGTAGATCCAGAACTAAGTACGTTAGTGTATTTACGCTAGCCGGAGAAGTAAAAACACTTATTTTGTATGTACTGAGAATGCGCGCAGCAGCTGTTATTCCACAAGACTCTGAACGTACGTACTAGCCACGTATCAACAGCGTAACTACGAACAAAGGGGCGTGACAGCCATACGACACCCGTAATTACGCTTCGGAGGCGGGGTGAGGCATTTAAATTGTACAGTATGGGTTTACTTAGACACTTACATACGTGAAGCCTTTAGGTAGGGTTTGGGAAGCGTAAAATGGCCAAAGTATATACGAGCGAGGGATGTACCTAATAGGAGTGCATAGAAAATACGCTATGCAATGAAACGTAATGGTAACGTAGGTCTGGATCTGGCCCATTATGTCTGACAAGATTACTATCCCCGTCCTGCCGTGTGTGTGAATCAACCAATATACAGAGCTGATTTGTGAAGCGCATGTTTGGCAATCTGTCAGTCAGTCTCTGTCAGTGGTTACACTCAGCATGATTCCTGCCGTAGAGGAGAAACAGGGAACGTTTTGGACTCATTTCACGTGTTTATATTAGTAAGTAATACACTTTTATGTATATTAATTTCACATAACAGTTTCATTTGCTGTTCAGATTTGTTCAGAGCTCAATAAAATCAACAGTTCCAAGTCTTTTCCTTTTCCCAAGTGAATTCATAACTCTCTTAATGTGACTGATTGATAACAAATTTGATGTCTTTACCAATTGTAATGATTGACAGGACAAAAGAGTACTCAGGGGAAATGCCCTGTAGATGTATTCTGAACAACGTGTAGCTGTCATTGCTAGTCAGTCACTAAAGGTGTCAGTGGCAGAGGCATGAAAATAATTAGCACAGCGTCAGCCCTACACACAGGGTTAGCCAAGACAAATAAGACTCAAACTACAATCTCATCATGAATTAGGCATCATGTCAGATCTCCACCATGTCTGAACACATCAAGGGTTACGTAAGGCAGGGCAGCAGTGTTTCATAGCTGATATCAGAGGTTGCAGCTTCCAACACGTATAGATAATAATGCCATACATTGCTGACACTTGTAATAACGATAAGTAGATTACGTAAAACTACGTATGCGTAGTAGCTATTATCGGTGAATTACGGATGTATGTGCAATACATCCGGGGGTGTGAATCCGGACCAATATCTTTATGCTGTAGCTCTATAGAAGAAAAGCTTAAATTGATTAAGAACTCACTAAACAGATCAAGGAGTTCCATGTCCTTATAATAGCATTGGGACATAGGATATTGAACAAGGGACATTTTCTAACTTCTTACTATATAAACATTATATGCACACATGCACGACTGGAAGGTAATACCGCTTTCACATCACCAGGACTGCAAGTCACTGTCATTCAGCCTAAAGAGAAGCTCGTATTGGCTGAAAACAAGGAAGGGGACTTCACTTTTTTAATAAACTACAGGACTTTTTAAAAAAAGAGGAAAGGATGCATTTTTTTTTGTACTTACCGTATTTTTCGGACCATAAGACGCACTTTTTCCCCCCCAAAAAAGTGGGGGGAAAAGTGTGTGTGTCTTATGGTCCCAATACTTACCTTGATGTATGAGCGGGTCCGCGGGGGGATGCGGTGCATCCAGGCACTCATCCCCCCGCTCCCTGACAGTCAGCAGCGTAATGAACGCTGCTGTGAAAGCAATGTAAGGT
>WWET01000004.1:1035127-1055497 GCA_011038615.1 Limnodynastes dumerilii | reverse complement strand
ATTAATTCATTAAATAAAAAATAAGAGTAATAATAATAAAAATAGTGAATGAAATATGAAGAATACTCCCACTAGCCTAAAAATCCAGGTTCACACATTCGTTCATACCCCCTGGATGTAAAGATTGCAACATGTGGATCCAGTATGCTTCCCTGGAGCAGAGGCGCTGGTATCGATCCCCCCCAACGAGGGGTGGGAGATATGAATTCAATCCCTAAGATAGTAAGATGGAAAAGGTTGGAATTGCAGCATTTGGAAAAATGCATGGCAACACTGCTTTTGGGTTTTTTTTGTATAATATTGCGCCTATGCTCCAGGGACCTCATTTTGAGGGAGTGTGTAGTACGCCCCACATACTGGGATCCACACTTGCATCGTACCAAGTAAATTAAATAAGAACTGTTGCAATTGATAAATGATTTAATTGGAAAAACAGAACCCGTAACAAAAGATTCAAAATGTTTGATTTTATGACCTATATGTGAACAAGTAAGGCATCTTGAATGCCCACATTTAAAACAGCCTATGATCTTAGGCAAACTCCACTGATCTAAAAGGGTGTTTTTTGTACTCTTGTTGATGAAGTTATTGGAAGGATTATAGAAGCTGGGTGACAGAAAATTACCCAAGTTTTTTGCCCTTTTGTAGACTACTTGGGGTTGAGTAGGTAAACATGATTTTAAAATAGGATCAAGTAACAAAGTATGATAGTTCTTTTTAATAATGCTAGTGATTTTATTAGCAGCACAATTATATTTAGAAACAAAAGTGGGTAAATTTTGTTTAGAATTTTTAGTACGAGACTTTATGTCAGCGAGTGCCACTGGAGGGTTAAGTAAAGAGGGTCTATCCAGACCCACTGCATTGTGATATGCCCTATCGAGAAGTAAATCAGGGTAAGATTTTGATTTGAAGGGCCTAATGAGGTCCTCTGCTTGAGGCTGAAAAAGATCCAGGGTGGAACAGTTGCGTCTGAGGCGACGCAGCTGCCCCCCCGGGATATTAGTCAGACAAGACCGTTTATGGTTGCTTTTAAAGTCGAGAAAATTGTTACAATCTACCGGTTTTTGGTATGACTGAGTCGTAATAACAGAGTTGTTAATGGTAACAGTGATATCCAGAAAATGTATTGTGACTGGATGGATATCACAAGAAAAACTCAAATTAAATGGGTTGGAATTAAGATAGGATACAAAGTCTCTCACCTCACCCTCCGTCCCATCCCAAATCATAAACAGGTCATCGATATACCGGCGATAGAGGATGAGGCCCGCCGGAGCTCCGCCTCCCCACACGTTCCTCCTCAAAGAGGCCCACGTATAGGTTGGCAAAGCTCGGGGCGAACCTCGTCCCCATCGCCGTCCCGTGAATCTGTCGATAGTGTTTATTGTGAAAAAAAAAAGTGATTGTGAGTGAGAATGAACTGTATCGACTGTAAAATAAACCTTTTGTGCTCTGGAGAGAGTGAGGAATCAATGGAAAGAAAAAAAATCAACTGCCTCTAACCCCTTAGAGTGCGGAATATTAGTGTAAAGTGCCTTTACATCACAGGTAACTAATAAATAAGTGGGAGACCATCTAACTGTGGAGAGGACTTGTAAAAATTGAGTAGTGTCTTTAAGATGTGACCGTAAATTACCGCATGCTTCTGTAAAAAGTGATCTACATAAAAAGATAAATTAGAAGTGAGGGATCCGATGCCTGATATGATTGGGCGTCCTGGAGGGTGGGTGAGAGACTTATGTATCTTGGGAAGAAAATAATAAATGGCAATAACTGGGTGCAATGGAAACAGAAAATTAAATATGTCCTTAGTGATGATTTTGTCATCCAAGGGAAATATGAGACAAAAAAGATTTTATTAAACACACCAAAAAAATAGAAATCAATAAAAAAATCAAACAGGAAAAGTTTCACTACAAACTCCAAGACAGAGGAAAGTATATCCGTACAGAGACTGGCAATGATTGCACTCTCGTCTGTCTGCTGTCCCGGGTTAGGCTGGAAGGCGGCGCTGGAAACGTGAAGTGAAGTGACAGTCAAGTGTCGGTCCTGGTCAGAGCGGGAAATCCTCCGTGGGTGGTCACCTCAATGCTCTTTACCTGAAATTTCCAGAATAATTGATGATTTTGGGAAAATCTCTGGGTTTGTCGTGAATATAAAAGAGACAATGGCTTTATGGCTGGGGCCCACCAATTATCCCCCTTGGCATCATCAATTAAAAGTCACATGGGTCAAACAATCTTTAACATACCTAGGTTTACATTTATCTAAAAACCTGCACCTTCTGTATCATATGGATGTTGGCAAAGTCGTTAAAGCTATATGTACATTAATGTCAAGATGGCAAAAGTTGCTCGTCTTTCACAGGAAAAGCCAACCTAATTAATATGATGGTATGTCTAAAATTATTATACCCTCTCCAAATGCTACCTCTGGAATGGGAAATGGGAAAAGACCGTGAATAGTACTTATCAAATTACTCCAGACTTTGGCAAATGGAGGGATTAATTTCCCAAATTTAAAGTTATATAACTGCGCTAGCCAATTACGTGTTATGAAGGATTGGCTCCTTAATAGAGCAGATTATTCTAATACCTCATTGGAACATTACACCAGGACATTCAAGACAACCCCTTACTCATTACCCCTTGGCTCACATGGAAGAAAATCAAGGGGGATTGAATAGTCAATTCTCCATTTTCCTTCCATAACCCAGCTTTCCAACAAGGAAGGGTTAGCTACCCCTTCACTGAATGGATCAATAAAAAAATCAAAACACTAAAGGATATTGTAAACAATACTGAATCCTTAATTTCCCCTATGCAAATTAGTAAAAATTATAATCTACCAGCCACCCATCTATTTGCAATACACCAAGCTGTACATTATGCCTCCCAAGTACACCGTAAATTCTCGCCTTCTGATTGGCAGAATGACAGATCAAATTCTAGCTCAGCCTCTGAGAGACAAAGGTGCCATATCCTTTTACTACAGCCAAGAGACACATTAAATCACAACACGTTTCAACAAGGAATTCAATACTGGGTTTCTCTATCTATGGAAGATCTCCTAAATGCTCTTAGGTTTTTCACTGATATTCTTAAAGCAAGTACCTTCCAAGAGGTGCTCCTCTGTATTTTTCATAAGGGTTATCTAACCCCACACAGACACTTTCAGTTGGGACTTTCAGATTCCTTCAAATGCCTTAAGTGTGAAAACACAGCAGCAACACTACCATTGCTTTTAAGAATGTCATACAATTAGCAAGTTTTGGAAGCAGGTCCATACATATGCTAAAAAACAGCTCCAGGTGGAAGGGCCACTAGACGTGCAAAGTATATGTTGACGGTTGTTTCAGCGGTGGCTATAAAGTGCATTCTTCATCAATGGATACAAAACATCCCACCAACCATGTTATTGTTTTGGGAGAAATCCTACCTGTTCCGTATGGAATGGTTGAAGACCACGCTTTCAAACGAAAAGAAAGCTGAACACTTCTTTCATACCTGGACACCGCTGTGTATAACTGCTGTCTTATATCAGGAAAATATACATGCATGCTTTGTAAGCACTCCTTGGTATGAGGTTACCCACCAATTCAGCTAGATCACAACTCAGTACAGCCTTAAATACATCAAATCTGGTAAAAGTTTATTTTTTATGACTTTTGGATATAGCTGCTCGATGGTCGCCAACTCACTGATAAAAGTATAATAAAACATTGTATCATTGTTTTTTGAAGGTGGTTGTATTTCTTACATATGTTTCTATTCTGAATTGCTCCAATAGATTTATTTTCTTTTTTATTTATTTGTTTAAAAGTGTTTAAAGTGAGAGGTGAGTTTTTCTGTAAAGTGTTTGTAAGAGAGAGAGAGAAGCCATCTGGACCCAGGCTTTTACCATGAGGTATAGCTTTTATAGCAGCAGCAAGTTCTTCAGAAGTAAATTGCTGATCTAATGCACAATAATCTTCCAGGAGGAGGGAGAGTTATTCACACTCTAGTTAATACTTTTGCTATTGTTGGCGCGTTGTGATGGAAGACCCCTTAGGTGCCTTCAGTTATGGGAATGAATCCCTGGTGTCCTAGCAAGTGTTCTACTTGTCTTATTTCCATATTGAAAGTATCTATGTTTAGTGTCTCATGGCAATTTATATTTATGATTACGAAGTGTGGCGAGTGACGCTCTGGAATTCGATAGTTCACTTTTAGTGGATCTGTCTAAGTTAGTCTTATCTGACCGCCATACAGCTTGAGAAATGGCACGTCCGCCCAAAACGTGTCACTGGTGGTCGTTTTTCGTTTGGGACTATCTCCATTTACCGTGTCTCCGCTCTCCAGGACTCTAACAACGTGCTGCTTCAGAGCTCCCTGCAGCGCGGTGTTTTCCATCTACAGGTACGGAGACTGCTCCCTCCACCTGTTTATACTTTGTTTTTAACCTGTTTCAAGTGCATATGTTAATAAATTATTATTTTTTTCACTCTGGTTGAGTGTATATGTCCATAGGTTCCCGTTATTGGGGAGAATACCGCAGATTTCCTCACCAGTTGCACCTATACATTTTTATTCATGTATACCAGGTTATTCAAGTACATCACAGGTTGATCAGCGCTGGTCTGGTCCCCTTTTTTTATCTCATTTATTTAAGTTAGTCTTATAGTTGAGTTCTAATGCTTTGATCTAAAAAAAAAAAGAGCAGCTATTTGCACATTTTTCTTCTTTTAAAGATAACAAAATAGTGAATAAACATTCACAGTTAACAAATTATTTTGATTTGGCTGATGTTATGAAGTGTGGATACGGTCCCTTGTCCTTAAAGTATGATGTAAGATCTTGGATTCATTGTATGAAGTGTTTAGGGTTAGAAGCCTAAGTAGAAATGAGAGCTTGAAAGTAGGTTTGTTTGGTGGTAAATGTTAGTGTAAGTTAAAAAGTCATGTGGAGATGAGAGCCAATGATTTAAAAATTTTTATTTGTTGGAACCGTAGATTTGAAGTTACTGGCCAAAAAAAATCCCAATCATCATCTAAGTGGGCTAAATCTACCTCACAAGTCTGAAGTCTGTTCAGTGCATCACTTCAGAGGATAAGAAATGATAGAGCCATGCAAAATATATGTTAAAGAAATTGTTATCGAGATCTGTTGGCTGGGTGGGGGGAATCACAGTAACATGCAGAGAGAACGGGTTGATGATCTGGATTGCATGTACTTCAAAGGATGTGAAAGTGAAGGGACATTGAGTAGAACCATGAATGGGCAAATTCGGTTTCCACCTCTGCTTATTATCACTCCTTGCGTCTGTTGTTTCTCTGGGAATTGCCATCAGGAGCCACGACCTGCTGGTTGCCTGCAGACAAGTCTGTCCTCACCTCTAGAGGCTCCAGTGAACATCTAGCCTCAGATTCCACACCGTCACACGGGGTAGCCTTACAGGCTCATTTAGGAGAGTTTGAGAGTAATGGGAGACGAGTGATGTGTTTGAGGTTACCTTGATTTTTATAGCATCCTTAATTGTAATGATATGTATGAGCGTTGTAAAGAGGACCTGGATTTGGTGACATCCCACCAACTAACAGATGGAGGAGAGAGATAGAGAAGAGCAATGTGCAATGCTGCAGATAACATTAAAGGTAAGAAAAGCGTTTGTGTGTTAATGAGTGGAATGTAGAGTAGAGCCAGTAAAGATAGAGGAAAGAAAACAAGGGGGCAGGATGTAAAGGATGTTAGAATGTAAAAAGAATTGCTGTATAAGGGAAAGAAAAACAGGGGACAGTATAGCCCATTAACAGTAGACCTGTCATTAGCGCAGGCATATCCTGGAAGAAGGACATAAATTGCGGCGTCTGTACCAGAGATTCACTCACATCTAACACTTAAAACTTAAAAATGTATCTAAAAAAAAAATGTGCTTAGAGAGCATTATGTTTTCATTTTCAGCAACAAAAACTGACTGACTACACTGCTGTAAAGAGAAAAAAGAATGGTTCATAAGGATTTCTTTTTGAAGTTTTCTATTCAATCATTGTTTAGTTAAATATATTGTCAACAAAGAAATTTAATATTAATCCACTATAATTAAGGTTTAATTTATTTTTTTTTTAATTTTTTTTTTTTTAACGTGATACAGTATTTCTGTGTGTTTCAGTTTACAGAAATATCAGACAGATTGCTGAGATCCTGCAACACAGATATTGATGGCTTTTTCAGGGAGATTAATCAATCCATTGCCATGAATCGCAATGTTCTCCATCAGTTCGAAGTAAACTGTAACCCAATAATCGGTGAAGCAGAATGGGAAAAAATACAAATACAGGTGATTATTAGCTATTCAATACTTTATAAACCAGGATAAGAATTTGTAAGAGAGCCACAGACTTCTTATTCCAATAAGGTATCTCCGTTAGGAACATTTGACTGGATCCAGACTGTGAATGTAAGAGAAAATTAGGTGAAAATTTATACCTGGGCAAATCTTAGGAGGTGTCAATTAGTTTTATTCTTTGCATTCATAGATAATGCTTTGTTTTGGCTTTTAGCACACAGATACTAACCAGCATTTTTTTTTATTATCCAGGCCGTTCATCAGGAAATATTTGACTGTCCTATATGTATTATGCCTCTGCATCCCAGTAATGAAGAGACTGGAAGCCACTTGTCCCGTCCTGCCGTCCTCCTGTCCTGCTCTCACATCTTCCACCATGCTTGTCTCCAGGCATTTGAGGAGTTTTCAGTAGGGGAAATTCATGTCTGCCCTTTGTGTCGTTCTCCATACCAGAAAAAAATATTCCCTTGTTAATATTTTTATAGGGACCATGGAAGACAACATAATTCTTTAAGTCTGGGAAATGTATGTGTCAGAGTGGTTTTAAACATGGAGGAAACATGATACAGTTGGTTTAGAGTGTATTTTTTTTACAAAGATTTAGCATTCAACTGATGAACACAATGTGCCCGATTCACACTTAAGAAGCTTCTGCTGTGCGCAGGGCAGGTTGGGGGCTTGAAGAGTAAGTGCACATCTGCCCACACCTAACTAACTCTTAAGTGTGAATCAGGTCCAACGTTTCAATAGGTTTGTGTTTAGCACTTTTTCCCTTAGCCATTACTTTAACATGCTTTTTAGGCAGTAAAGCTGTCTACACACACTACAGTGATTGTTATGCTTCTCATACAGCCCTAATCTGCTCTACCCTTGTGTCTTGAGCTGGCCATACACTAGAACGATTATCGTTCCAATTTTGCAATCATCGTGTTATCGTTTAAATTATCGTTTCAGTGTATGGTAACGATTTTTTTTCCGATTATCCAATAATCGTCTAAAAAGCTGTTTTGAACGATTATTGGATTGTTTGACATGTTTGATTTAAATCGTGCCAAAGCGAAAGATGAAATGTAAAATCGCATAACGATAATCGTTACATCGTCGACGATAAATAGATGGTGACGTTAGGACGAAAAATCGCAAAATCGCCCGATAAAATTAAATATCTGAATGTGTATGGTCAAAACCGATATTTGGAGGACAATAAAAGGAGATGGAAAATCAGAGGTTTTTCTTACTATCGGATGATTTTAGGTGGAAAATCGTCTAGTGTATGGTGCAGATATCATTTTGGAGTCTATAGGACTTAGGCGAAAAATCGTTAGGATTATCGGGGATTTCATGCGATTTTCAATAATCGTTCTAGTGTATGGCCAGCCATTTGCTATTTTCTGATGTGTGATATTTTCTTGGTTGTTGTTTTCCATTCAGAATGCCAACACAAAAATCAACTTATTGTAATTGCGACATGTACTTAAATAATTAGTTTGATACTTAATCATTGTAAAGGTAGATTAAAAAAAAACAAACACCTCTGTTTTGTAACTTAATACCAGAAGCTTTGACTTTGCATTTAACACTTTCTAGAGTGGGATTGTGGAGGCAGAGAAAGAGTTGCACAGAACTATTTTACGAAACACAAAAAAAGTTTATTGAACATGTGAAGACAAAAAAATGTATCAAATAATACACACACAAAATACAATCTACAATAAAGAGAAAGCACAGACCACAACTAAATGATTTCGGAAGTGGTCTTGTTCACATTTTTTACTTTTGTATCCTCCATTAACAAAGGATAAAAGAAGTCTGTAAACGCAAGAGGTGTATTTCTATTTTATAAGCTAAATGTGAAAAAAGTAAGATGGTGAAACCTGCATAAATCCAAGAAGTGATATTGGTTGACGCATTCACTATAGAGATTAAAGGACACTGGTGTACAATCTGTCTTTAAAGTCAATCAAGATTTGTACAATTTCCATCTGATAATTGTATTACTTTCTGCATGCCTTGCTATAACTTCACTAACCACACTGCTCCATCTTTCTGGATTTTTAGGGAGTATACAGTTGTGGTGCATTAGATCTTTGGAGCTTGCCTTAAATTTAAGACTACACAGGAATAACCTCCTTTATGTTTTACTATCTGCCTACAACAGTGACCTCAACCTAAAGAAGAGAATAAAATCAAATGGAAGCAACTTCCATGTCATGTGAACCCTGTGCACAAAACATCACAGCAGCTGTTAAAAGTTGAGGATCTATAAAAGGCCTTTGGGGAAGTCTTTAGAGTTCTAAAGAGGAAAAATGGAGATGCTGCTTATAACAACCAATTGAATTATAGTGATCACACAAGAAAAACAAAGGATGATTGGTTGCTATGGACATCATCTCTACATTTCTTCTGTGAATATCTTCCTTGGAGTGCATGACATGTCAGATTGCATTTGAGTGTTTTGTGCACCAGGGTGTCAGGCAATCTTGGTGCTATTAAGAGGTCTGAGTTACTTTGTTTTGAGCAAATGAGAGGCATGTTAGCACTCATAAGGGGTTTTCAAGCTTTTTTTTGTTTGTAGGTTTTCAAAAGTAAGAACATGTAGCCTTCTGGCTGACATTTTAATGTATATTGCGTTGCTCGATTACTATCCTAACAATTTGTGTGCTAAACACAGAAAAAGAAAGCAAAATGATTAAGATAAAGTTACACAAGTAACATACAAAACATTAGGAGACTGATCCACAGTTTGAGAGTGTGGGCAAAACAGGTGTAAATGCAAACCCTCCAACATGACCCATTCCATTAGGTACGATGAGATTCCAACTGTCACTCACCTGGTTTAATGAATGAACTGATATTTAAAAAAAAAACAAAAAAAACTATTTGCCTCTTCAACAAAGGAAGTTACCATAGTAACTGACCGTTGGAAACTAAGGAGCAGAGTATTTTGTACATAACAGAATGGGTCATGTTGGAGGGTATGCAAATGTACACCCTGTGAAAAACCATGTGGCAACGTGAGGGTTGCAAATAAAAATTAATTCTTTTACATGCAAGGAGAGAGGTTTGATTTTGCACACAGAACTCGCATACCGCATGCAGTAACTATGTTTATTCTGTAAATTATAGTTTAGCCAGGAAACTTCACCTCTAATTCTTTTCCCTTCCCTTGCAGTTCAATAGAATTTTGCTCAGGTTTACACCTGCACCTATCTTGCCATTACTCTCTAATTTTGGATCAGCCTCTGGAAGGTGGAAGGTCAAAAACCCATTTGAAATATATCTTTGTTTGATTTCCAAAGACTTCCATAGCAGTAACTTTAACTATAGTAAGCCATTATTTTTCCACAGATGTAAGGACGTTGACTTATCATGCTGTACTTTGCAAGAAAGCATGACAGCAGTTTTATATACAGCTATTTCTGAACATTGTAGCCAGTTTGTAAACAAGTTATTTGTGAAAATATTACTTACCGGTAGTTGTCTAAATAGTTATTTATGAGCAAGGAAACTGTGATATAACCCAACAATAAAAGATCTTTGTGCTTTCACATCAATCATAAACCTGAATCGTATCATAGTATCTTATATAATGGGGGGTGTGAGAAAATTATAAAAAGGATACAGAAACTGGTGCCCTTTAACCATATACCCAAATTGAATCAGTTCATTCTTAGAAACACACTTTTTCCTAAAATAAAAGCCATTTTCAGCTATTTTAGACTTCAATGTATTACTAGTTATTTGAGAACTAGCAATCGCAGGAATGTCATAGACAGTCTATGATAGATGGACAGGCTAACATACTGCAGCTGGCTTTAGGAGATATGTTCTATTGTGGTTATGTGCAGGTAAAATACCCACCTTAGCTAAAACACCAGCTTCAGAAAGTGCTTTGTACACCAGCATGGATGAAGCAAAAGGCCTTTCTTCTTGACCCATCTATTCATGCAGCATATAACTTATAGCCTGCTATATTCAGTAGATCAGTTCCATGGGTCTCACAGACATGAAGCTACACTGCTGAGCTATAAATACAAGGGTGGCTAATAAACTTACTGGAAGCTTATACAAAATAAGTTTTAAATACTTTCTAGTGACCTGGCCTAGCTGCTCCTCATTCCCAAATAAGGGTCATTACATTTATTCAGTATATTCACATTTGACCAGAAAATAAAGTAGACGTGGCCTACAGTATGTTCATAGTCACAGGTGGCTTTCATATATGGAGTGTGCAAATCCAATGATCACATGACAGCCTGTATACAACATTTCATATTAAGAGAAGGTCGCTATAAGGAGGATCCTATCATCTTCTAACATCTGCACAAATGGCAATACCTGACTTTGTCATCCTCAGCTATACCACAGCACTGGGTGGAAATGACTGGCTTCCATAGTTTCTACTAATCAATATATTGTGGGATCACAGACACCGACAAGTAATTGTGCCTTCTACTGAACAACCAACCAAAGTGTGCTTAGCATGCTGTAAATATATAGGACATATCTGGTACATTTAGAGTACACCGAATACAATGCTGCCTCATCACAGATAAGTTCCACTTTCCACAGGTAAATAGTCAGATAGTCACAAATGGGCCATAAACTGCTGAAACCCCATCTGAACATACATACAATTTATTTTTGCCCGATTCCTTTTATTTTTTCTTAGTGCTGTTATGATGCCAGCACTGGTGGTAGAAGCCTTATCTGCCTATTTAAAGTACTCCTGTAGATAGATTGTGTATGGAACATGAAAGCAGTAAGTCTGTGGCATATTCCAGTGCTTGTCCTACATAATAACATTGTAGTCAGCGTAACTCTTATGTGCTTTCTACAATAATCACAGAATACACTGAGACATTTGCACATTGGTAAAACCTTGGTTCAACGTCAGGCACAAGATTTGTAAAGTGCTGACAGAAAGATGGCTGAAACCGGGCATGTCCCAGCTCAAATTTTAGTTTAAAAATAATGTTGTTCAATATTTTCTGCATGCAAAAAAACCTGCGTTGTCAGAATGGTTTACCAAAGTGAGAAAATTATTATGTACACATTCCCTGAATCATTTATGATAATAACAAAGCAATATTTATTTGCACTACTTATACTGTCTAGATGCACATTTATCTAATTTAATAAACAACTGAGAATGGAACTAAAAGGCAAAGCAACTATATGCTGATAAAAAACATCACTTTAGATTTAGTACAGTGCAGTGATCGCATTTTTTTTTTATTATAGCCAGATACTGAATGCCTTCTTCTTGGAAGACCTACGCATCTAAGGTGGAAAGCCGAATGGTGTATTACTACTTGGTCCGGATTCAGTTACGTAGATTTCGTCTTCGTACATTGTTTTAGGAACTGAGCTACTACACATGCATAGTAGCTTATTTCCGCTATCTATGTACCATTTCTGTATGTAGTCTTACGCAATCTACGTACAGAAATAGTACGTAGATAGCGGAAATAAGCTACTATGCATGTGTAGTAGCTCAGTTTCTAAAACAACGCACATAAGATAAAAACTACGGAATCCGGACCTGTGTGTGTAAATTCTGGTGCTAAACATAGTATAGTGCCAATACAGGGTACATTACATGGTAATAACGGACTAGCCAATTATTACCAGATGGTGGCCACAGCAAAAGGAACTATCAGCAATTACATTTTTGTAAACATTATATGAGATATAGTAGTAGTAAATATTGCTTTTAAAATCACAGTTACACAAGACCAGGTTTTCTGGATTAAAGTCATTGCTGATAATCCTTTTGCACCTGTTTGTAAAACAGACATACCCCAAATGTCAATTACAGATGCATAGAGGTGTAAGTCTGTATGACTGGTCTTTTGGTCAAACTAAACTTATCCTAAAGGTTACAGCAACATGTTAAACTATGAATTATTGTAAATAAGTCTATAAAATATTGACCTTTTTTGTTGAAACTACTGTTAAGAATAAATAGCAGATTGTCAAGGAACAGGTAACAAGCTTGAATCTGAAAATAACACTTTTAACAAAATTAGAATGGGAAAAGTTTATGAAAATAGTGCACTAGGTAATAATCCAAGGAAAGGAGGAGTTATCCTTATATTAACCAATCAGACTCTGGTACACACTCTAGTAAATGCTAACTAAAATCTCGTTGGGTGCTGTTAGTATCACCTCCACAAGTTTTGAGTTGTAGTTTTCTGTAGAGCTGACTTGCTGTCATTGGTTGCAATAAGTATTATTCTGTTCACTTTCGTTTTCATAAGTAGTCCCCGAGTATATTATAACACTTAATGGAAAAAAGACTGCTATAATATGATGGAGTCTTATTCTTAAACCTCAATAACGAACATGTTATAGTCTGCTAGGGTCAAAAAATGCAAACTTTTAGCAATCATTTTATACATATAAAATGCAAGACTAATGTTCTCAGTTGGTTCCGTAATGGTTTGATTAATTTAACAAAAAGTGAACTTTTGAAAAAGGCAAGTCCACAAAAAAGCAGCTAAATGGTCAGACTGCTTTAAGTCTTTGCTAAATGCATAAGATTTGCAGATGTTTCAAGCTAAGCTCTGAGGAATGTCGACCGCAGTGTTGCTGTGTGATTTCACAGTGTTTTCTGATGCCCGTTCGGGGATGGTGAATCGCTTGGCTCGTTAGATGACTGAAGCTTATCTAACCCTGGAAACACACAACAACAGTGTTAGTGACAGCAAATTATGGACAACATTCCCAAATTAATAAGATTTTGTTAGGTAGGTTGTTGTGGTAAAGTAAAGGCAGCATGTTCTGCCACAAAACACCACACAAAGTGATGTTTTGGTCTCTCTAATACTTATCAATATATCGTTAACCTAGCCAACGTAACCCATATAAGTGAAACCTTTAAAAACTTCTAGATGATAAAGAATTACTTTATTCATAATACTAGTTTAAAATACAGGTAAAACTTAGAATAAAAGAGTCAATATTCAGTCTGTGACATATACTAAACTTTTAGTTGTATATTTTGATGTGCTGCAGAAAACAGCATAAATATTAGTAAAGAGGAGGCAGTGAGCTGGTATCAAAAATATAACCCATAATCTTTCATTACAGTCAACGTCACGTTCAGAATAAGGTAGAATTATACCTGATAATTGTTTTTCCTCGAATCTTGATGGCAGCATAGTACCCTGGGTATTTTCCACGGCACGGGAGCCAATCCAGGAAAATAAAAAGACACCCCTGACACAAATAGACTCCACCTCCTGTGTCCTGTGTCTTCTTACTCCAAAAAGCTATAAGAAAACAGAGTAAACAACATCTAACAACATAAACGGGGAGGGAACCAGCTATGCTGCCATCAAGATTCGATAATAAACAAAAGTGCAAACACTAAAAACCCCACTACCTGCCATTTTAAAGGGCTGCACTAAGGACCTTCCTGCCAAATCGAGTGTCCTTAGTGGCTAGAAGATCGAGCTTATAATGTTTAGCGAAGGTACTAGAGGACGACCAAGTCGCTGCTTTGCAGAGATCTTGGATGGATACTAATTCTCTGCTTGCCCAGGATATCACTACAACTCTGGTGGAATGGGCTTTGAGACCCACTGGAATGTCAAGTCCCTTAGAGACATAAGCCTGCTGAATGCAGGACTTGATCCATCTAGCAATAGTAGATTTAGAAGCTGGACCTCCTTTGTTCTTAGCTTCCGGGATAACGAACATTTGATTAGTCTTTCTCAAATTGCTAGTGCATTCTAGGTAGATCTTTAGTGTTCTTACAAGATCCAAAGTGTGTAGAGACTTCTCCCTATCTGACTTGGGATGAGGATAGAAAGCTGGTAGGACAACCTCCTGGTTGAGATGAAACTTAAATACTACTTTAGGTAAGAAGGCAGGGTTAGTTCTGAGTACTACTCTGTCAGGATGAAAACAGGTATATAGTTCTTCTATCCAAAAAGCTTGAATCTCTGATACTCTTCTTGCAGAAGATATTGCCACCAGAAAAGCCGTTTTCCAGGAAAGAAATTTAAGTCCCACTTCTTGTAAAGGTTCAAATTGAGAAGCTGACAGAGCCTCTAGCACTAGGTTTAAGTCCCAAGTGGGCAGCCTTATTGCCGGTTTAATAGGAAGTGCCCTGCATAAACTGGCGAATATATTTATCGTCCGCTAGATTGGTGTCCATGATAGCACTAAGGGCAGAAACATGCACCCTGAGGGTACTAAGGGCAAGACCCTTCTCTAACCCGGACTGAAGAAATTGAAGGATAGTGCCTATCTGGATGGGATCGATAGAACAGGAGTTAACATCACACCAGGACCTAAATATACCCCATACTCTATGGTATATCTTGGAAGTGACCGGCTTCCTAGCTTTAACCAGAGTGTGGATCACCTTTGATGAAAATCATTGTGCGGCAAGATAGGCGATCTCAGCCTCCAGGCCGTCAACTTTAAGGCTTGTGGATTGGGATGACATTCCTCTCCCTGCTTGAGAAATCCAGGGAATGTCGGGAGTAACTAGGGTTTGTCCACTGCCAGGTTGATGACCTGTAGGAACCAATGCCTTCTGGGCCAGTAAGGCAGGATTACAAGAAAGTCTGAGTGTGAGATCATAATTCTGTTTATTACCTTCTGTATGAGAGGAAACGGTGGAAATATGTAGCCCAGCCAGCAGTCCCACTTCTGGGACAGAGAGTCCACTCTGCATGCTTTTTTGTTTTTGAACCCGGAAAAAAAATCTTGTTACCTTTGTGTTTCTGGATGTTGCCATCAAGTCTATATCCGGTAACCCCCATCTGTTTGTTACTTTCTGAAATGTGGCTGGATCCAACTCCCATTCTCCTGGCTGGATTGTTTTTCTGCTAAGAGAGTCTACAATTACATTTATCTTGTCCGCTATATAGACTGCACAGATGTCTGCCAATTCTAGTTCGGCCCACTTCAGAAGAATAGCTGCTTGGTTCATCAACACCTGGCTTCTTGTTCCACCCTGATGATTTATGTAGGCTACTACTGCCTTGTTGTCAGAGTGTATTGCCACCATGTGATGTTTTAGAGTTTGATGGAAGTGGAGGCAGGCTTCTATTACAGCTCTCATTTCTCTTACGTTGGAATGTGCTTTGCTGAGTTGTGGATTCCACTTTCCTTGCGCAATAAGAGGTCCACATGTCGCTCCCCATCCTAGTGCGCTGGCATCCGTTGTCACTATGATGGAGTCTTGAGGTCTGAACGTCCGTCCCTTCTGTAGATTGTCGGCAGTGGACCACCACTTCAGGTCTTTCCTTACCTGTTTCGGGATCGAGATTAACTGAAGTTTGTTGGTGGGATCCTTGTCCCATTGACGCATGAAGCAGGTTTGCAAAGTTCTCATATGGGCTTTTGCCCATTGGACTGCCTCTATGGATGCTGACATTAGGTCTAGCAGCTGCATAAAATCCTCCACCGATACCCAAGGTCGACTTCTTAGATGAAGCACTTTCTGTGAGATGGTGAGGATTCCTTCCGGGGGAAGGAATGTTCTTTCTAGAGATATATCCAGAAGAACCCCTAGATATTTTAGTCTTTGGGACGGCTGCAGATGAGATATCTCCCAGTTCACCAGCCAACCATGTTTCTGAAGTGTCTGTATTACCTTGTCTGTGTGTTCTTGAGACTGACTGAGGGAGTTTGCTGCTACTAGGAGGTTGTCCAAGTAGGCAGAGACCATGATCCCTTTGGTTCTGAGGTTCGCTATTAGAGGTACAAGGACTTTCGAAGAATGTCCTCAGAGAAGTTGAAAGCCCAAACGGGAGTGCTGCGTACTGGAAGTGTTGGCTGAATACATGAAACCTTAGGTATTTTTGATGTAAGGGGAGGATAGGGATGTGCAGGTAGGCGTCCCTGAGATCTATTGACGTTAGATACATGTTTCTGTAAAGACCGGGGATAATTGATTGACTCCATCTTGAAATGTCTTGCCCAAATAGCTAGATTTACTTCTTTTAGGTCCAGAATTACCCTAAACCCCCCGGATTGTTTCCTTACAATGAAGATTCTGGATTAGGACCCTCTCCCCTGTTGGCTTAAGGGAACTCTTGTAATTACCTTTTGTTGAAGCAAGCCTTGAAGGTTTTCCCAGAGGGCCTGGGCTTCTTCTGGATCCTGTGGTACTCAAGATTTTTTGAACGTCTCCTTTGGTGGTCCTGTCCTGTATTCCAGGGCATATCCTCTGGTGATGATGTTCCGTGCCCAGAGATCTATCGTTAATAAGGACCACTGGCTCGTGAAATCTTTTAGTCTCCCTGTTTTCTCGCCCCTTGTTGAACTGAAAGTTCTGCCTGGTAACACCCTTTTGGAAACTTCGGAGGTATGATCTACTTGGTCTATAAAGCCGCACATCTCTAGCCTCTGAAGGTCTGGTGCTTCTAGCACTGTAAGGTTTCCTGTTACCCCGGAAATCTTGGTAATGATTTTATCCAGGTTGGGGCCGAAGAGAAAACTGCTGGCAAAAGGTAAGGCCACGAGTCTCACCTTAGACTGGGCGTCCGCGGCTCAGGTTTTCAGCCACAGAGCTCTCCTGATGGCTGTGATAGACCGGGCTGTTAGTTTCACTGCATCCATGGAGGCCGCACAAATAAATTCAATCCCCAGTTGCATGTCTTGCACAATTTTTAACAGCTCAATGCTCTTGACACCATCTGCAATGCTCTTTTCTAGTTCATTACTCACCACCCTCGGGACCCAGGAGGTTTCTGTCGTGGCAAATTCAGGTCTTAGAGTTTCTCCCTGGATCACATGCTGGTTTTTTTTTAGCGAAACCTCCATTTAACGCTCTATTGGGACATTGAAGGCGTTAGCATCTTCCATTGGCAGATCCGTGAAATGGCGGAGTCGATTTTGGGAGAATCGTCCCACCATTTGGAATCTTCAGTGGCAAAGGGATAAATTTTCGCACCTTTATTCAGGGAAACGACCTTCTTATCTGGGAATTTCCACTCACTTGTAATGACGTCCTTCACCACCTTGGAGACAGGAAACTTCCTCGACTTCTTTTTGTGTTCCTTGAAGATAAGTTCTTGCAGGAGAACATCCTCCTTAGTTTCTTGTATATTGAGAGTCTTGTCAATAAGTTTTAGCAAATTATCCACCAGTACCGGATTAATAGAATCTTTCATTCTTTCGATGCCACTGACTCTGCCTCCGACATGGGTTCCTACCCTGGTAGATAGGCCCCTTCTTCCGGATCTGACTGGTTCGATACCTCCGACACAGATGTCCTGGGTCTTTTGAGTGAAAGTTTCTTTAAGTCCTCCTTGGTAACGAAGTTCTCTGTTAAAGTGTTCTTGATCAGGTTAATAAAGTCCAGTACCTGTCATGAAGGTTGTTGAATTTGTGCATCCATACAGTTGGAACATGTAGTAGAAGTATTTATTTCCGGTAAAGGGGTGTCACATAATGTGCACTGACCAATTTTCATTCTTTTGCTTTTTTCAAGTGGGGCTGAAGATTGCTTCACTTTGCTGGTTTCAGAACTGGGTAACAACATAAAAACGCCATGCACAAATAGATAAGCAAGACAGAGCTAAGCACACTGACTATTAGCTACACTGTAAACTCACCCAGACCTTCTGGTCTGTGACCGATTATCTTCCATATTTCCAGGGACAGACAGCAACAAGCACAATCCACCGCCTAGTATACCTAATACACAGTGAGGTACACAGCTGATGCTCTTTAAATACTATCCAGAGCGGTAAAAATCCAAGGAGAACATCAGGAAATGTTCCCTATAGAAAATAGCGCACCACCGCAAAATGGCCACCTCCATGCAGCTACAGCTCTAGCGGGCGTAAGTGTAAGTGCATCACTTCCTGTGCGAATACATAAGAGCGTTTCTAACTGTCTCGCCGGCCTCTATGGAGAGCGGTGCTTTGGATGCATGCAGGGGCCGGTCACGCCACCCATTCCCCCGCCACTGAAGTGCTGTGGACCGGGAAATCGCCTCAGGACCTGCCTGGGTAGGGGCATTGGCCGGCGGGTGAGTAAACCTAATAGGAAGCAAAATAAAAAAAGAACTGACTGGCTCCTAACCACGCAGGAAAAGAAAAAGACACAGGACACAGGAGGTGGAGTCTATTTATGTGTCAGGGGTGTCTTTCTTTTCCTGGATTGGCTCCCGCCCCGTGGAGAATACTCAGGGTACCATGCTTCCATCAACGAGGAAAATGGTAGTATATACAGGTAGTTTTAGTATATAGAGAAGCATGTATAATCACCATAACCACAAATACTAGAATGTATTTACTATTTCATTTTTTTTTTTTTAACTTATTATCACATGTAATTATAAATTAATAAAAGTGCAGATACACAGATCTTGTTTTCATAATTGCTATTTTTGAATTTCATTTTTGTGTACTAAGGATACAGCTCGTCCAAATCCCTCTGATCATAATTATGCTGCATGGATGGTCAAGTTTGAGCATGTTCGGGTTTAGGACACTAAAAGGACACTGGCTTTCTTAGCCATATCACTGATGGCATAAAATTTCATGCTTCAAATATAAAAGAAAAAAAAAAGATAATTGCCAATCGTGACTTGTTATTACTTATTGTCTCACCCAGCAGTACTTGACTGCTGAATTGGGATTGAGTAGGGTGATGTATTACCGTGGATAATATGCATTCAGCAATATTATACATCAATGTTGCAATACCATTTTCCACCAGAATCTGATTGGTTGCTATGGCCTACATCTCCACTTTTCCAAACCCACAGCTAAGTAAATCTGGCCCTATGTCTTTTAGAATTTTTCCAATTAAATCAACAGTACAGAAAACAATCTTCAAAGGGTGCATTTAAAGCATGTCAGAGAAAATTACCTATTGCCTTTAGAAGTTCCTCTCGAACAGCTGATGTGAATTTGCGCACCAAGCAAAGTGTTGTCACAATGGCAAATATCAAGTTGTATGTAACAACAATATAGAAGTTTCCCAGCCAGTTAAACCTTCCAAAATCACCCAACAGATCAAATCTTGTGATTCCTGTATGTGCAGAAGAGTGCATGGAAAGTTACTCTGTGACAGGTCACAAATCAGTGGGTGTATATTACAACCCTTCCAGAGAACATACACAGTAATTGAAGAGAAAATCTCTAATGTAATATTACTAGAGAACAATACGGAGCTGATCCAGAATTTTTGCACAAGCGTTTCCGCCAAAACACGCAAATCTGGATAGGACGTAGTGATAAGGGGCAAGCACAGATGAAACCGTATGCACAGGGGCTGTGGTGGGTTATACTTGTGCAGTCTCTGCCCCTTTGCTATGTTTTGAATGGGTTTGTTTTGTTTTCTATTTAAGTTTTACCCTTTTCAGTCTTAAAACACCCCTTTAAAGTCTTCATACGATATATGCAGTAATACCTGAGCATAGTAGTGGCACTGCGGTATTCCGCTGGCAGAAATGTCTTTTAAACCTTTTCAGTGTTCTATTTTTACTGACCGTGTAGATCAGTGTTTTTATTGCTTATAGGGCCATTTCCCCATTGAAAATTACCTGCGCCTATGATTTACACCATCCCCTGACATGGTGCAAGATTCGCACGGAAGCGCAGGTACCTTAGACAGCTACTGCACCTATTTATTTATTTGCACACAGATGCGCTGACAGGCGCAAAGGGAGCACTGCGGCCGACCTTCTGTGCTCACTCCCGTTTTGAGCATGCGCAGTGCAAAACCCACTGCGCTTCCATCTAAAAATAAGACGGATGCGCAACTCTGGACCATCTCGTACACGTCCACACAATAAAACTATCAGATCAAATTCCTTATGTCCATTATATCCCTAATAATCTTCATTATCACGAAGTTCTGAACTCCATTAAGGCTACAGTTAGTTTTTGTACCAAAGCGTAGCAATATGTACATGACGGACGTCTACAATCAAGGCTCCCGGCTATAGGAAAAACGGAGTGAAAAAACGTGCATTGTTTTGAGGTTACTTTATATGAGATTATTTGAGATAATGAAGTGTCAGCCATTTTCATACTAAAATAAATAAATTAGATGATTATATAT
>WWET01000004.1:996756-1034920 GCA_011038615.1 Limnodynastes dumerilii | reverse complement strand
ATAAAAAAATATAAATTATATATTTATATATATATATATATATATATATATATATATATATATATATATATGTTTCCCTAATTTGCCTTTCCCACCATAGTCTCACTTTGATTTACACAAATAAAACACAAAACATTTATTTTGTTTAATACTATGAGAAGACCATGCATCTGTTTAACATATTTATTCCCTTTCATCTATAGAGAAGCACTAGGCATAACATGTAATGTAATGCATGTTGATATTTTGCAAAGCACCACATGACTCACTGTACCCTAATGCAGTCTATTAATCCTGTTTGGACAGCTGTGCCTGTGTATTTGTTAGCTGTGTTCTAATTGTACCATCCTTCTTTTACCTTCTATCTTATTCTTTTATTTATCTCTATGGCAAACTATTCAGGAATGTCGTTTGTAAGGCAGAGGAGAGAAAAAACTGGGTTTTGCCATTAATTTGTTTTCTTTGTAACAACAATTGTGCCCAGCAAGCGCCCTTCCTCTCAATAACCAGTGTACATTACTACCAACTGTTACCAACAATCCTGTATTATAGAGCGCACACATTCAGCTACAGAAACACGGAAACAGGCTTAAGTAACAAAAGCTATGTGTTCGTTCCCACAGCATTTTATACCTGTTTACACACACACACAAATGCCTCTTTCCTGGATAAAGTAAGTTAGTAAGGAGAGTTAATCCAATATGTTAATTTGTCTAAGTAGATAAAAGCAGAAACAGAATACATATAAAGTAACACAAAACTTACTGAAGACATCATAAAATAACATTCTACAGGATATGTTAAAATAGCAGAGTTGTTTTGCAAATATGATGGAAATATACTACTGCTATACCACTCCCTCCTTATTATGAGACCGGATCCAGACCCCCGCACACTTTCTGTATGTGTGGGGGTCTGTCCGTCCACACGAGAAAGGGGTGTGAACTTCCTCTATCACTCCTCTCTCTCCTTCTTAACAAGTGTAACTTACACTGCCATAAGGCAGCCTTAAGTCACACTTGCGAATCTGCGGTCCGTCCAACCACTGATCTGCGCATGAGTGGGATACCCATCCTACACTGTACAATTTACATGCTTAGCTCCGCCCACCTTGACGGGTGGAGGGGAATTACAGCCCCTTACTATGGATTCATCTTATGGAACCAAGTTCTGTTCAACAGAAGTTACGAACATAAAACACACGTAACATATGGAAGGCGCATGCACCCTCCACTCAAAACTCCCCACCTATACACTCGCATAAGGGAGGGGCCGGACGCAACTCTGGAACCGGTCCATAATCAGTTGTTGTATCTCAGTGCTCATCCTCATTTCACAAGAGACAAAATGGGTCTAAAGTGCAAATAAATGTCTATACAATATTAAAAATGAATATAAAACAAGTATGTTCTTTCTTACTCTATATACCTTGACTAAAGCAGCAATTACATCTTAATTAAGATAGAATTAATAGAACATTTCAGGTACAAAGACGAAATGAAACAGTCCTTTATAAAGCTGGACTGTTATCCGTGCTGTCATAGCTGTACAATGCATGTTAAGCGCTAGGTTTTAGAGTATAAACAAACTGGTACTAATCCAGAGTTGAGAATAACAATTATAAGAGGTGCAAATCTGCATTTTTGCTAAAATGGTGATCTGCATGGGGAGGTAAATTTCAACTATGGACACAATTAGATCTGGGGCTAGATTTACTAAAAAGGAAAACTGAAGATGTTGCCCACAGCAACCAATCAGATTCTAGATCTTGATTTCCTATTACTTACTAGAGAATGTCAGCTGGCATTTGATTGGTTGCCAGGCAAAACATCAACATTTTTCCTTTTAAGGAGTTTAGTAAATCTAGTTTCAAACACAACTTTAAATTATAGTTTAAGACACAAAATGAAGTTTAGGTGTACTATAAGCAAAAACGTTTTTTCATGAATGTAGGAAAACTGACAAATTTTTCACCACTGACATTGCAAGATAGTTTGCACTGATGCAGCATTACATTTATTTTACAAAAAATTATTACAGAACAGAATTGCAACAGTGGCACGACTAAGTAGGGAGTTTAGACAAACTTTATTGCATACCCACAACACGGACATACCCAAGGTTCTTGACATAACTGGCAGTGCGGAACTAAGGATCAGAATAGAGACGCAGTTCCCGATGATCTGTGAAAATATAGTAGATATGTTATTACATAAAAATACAAAGTATCGTGGCCTGCACTGTTCTTTGTCAGGATCTTCAAATAAATTACAGACCCATCAAGTAAACTACATCTTCATAAATGTGCCAATACTTTACAAAACTGTATCTAGAATAATGAATGGAGGATGTGTATAGTTCCAACATTAAACACTTATCCTTGATAATGTTTATAGAAGTGCTATTTTCAATACAATAGTTTACCCAAAACAATATAGATCTAACACGAGATCTACAGAAGTTCTATTTTAGTTATGTTAAATGCTATATTTTTCCATACAAATTCACAATATTCTGAAAAATGAACTATTCCCACTAAGAAAATGTAATTTGGAAAGCATCAGAAAGCAATGTTCTGCCCATATTAATTTGACATTTAATGGCTTAAAATAAAAGATTTTAACTGGTGAATGATCTCTTTGTATGTACTGTATATGTCAATATCATCATATATATTAAAGAGATGATATTTCTGTGTACTATAGATAAGACATTTGTTTTTTCAAGTTAAGTTTTTAAATCAGAACTTCTAATTATCTTTGAGCGAATTTGGTTATTGGAATTTCATCACACTCAGAAAGAGGACAACTGTCAAAACCATTCCAGACAGAAGAGCATAAAGCGTCATCTGGGCAATTAAAAAAAAATCACAATGCTTACTCCTTAGTTACTGACCTTCTCAGTCAGCTTGTGGGAATATCCAACAAAAATAAATGTATACATTTGTGTCAAAGCGTTACTTAACAGTTTAATTCTTCTCTGACTGGTGTCAGATTGTGGCAAGTCAAATTAGCCTTAACTTGCAAGAAGTGATTGAATGGGCCTCCTTCAGTCTTATTTTAATTATTTAAATTTGAATAACTGTCTGTATTCCTTGCAGTTGCCGAAGTTCTTCAGATTTCAAACAGGCTGAGTGAAGTACAGTTCGCACAAAGTTACTCATTAGCAATACGGTTCTTTCAAAAGAAAGAAAACTCCCTTTCACCATGTTTCTATGGCTGGTTAACAAGCACAGTAATTGCAGACCTTTTTTTTTTTTTTTTTAAACAAGTGAATGGATGGCATCCAAACTAAACAGAGCACACATGCCCTTTTCTCATTCATTCACCATTTAGAATATCTTCAAGTCTGTGTTTATGCTGATTACAAACAAATGGCAAATGTTACAAATGACCATTGCGCACAATAACTTAACAGTTTTATAATTAGCGATATCGAGATTTATTTTTGAATGTAGGGTAGCATTACTGCTTATGCCATTACCTTTGTCATTGTTGTATCATCCTTCCTGGGAGTAAGCGTTCCAAAAAAGCAAAGGCTATAGAATCCGACAACAGAGGAAACCATAAGATAGCTGTGAGAATTAAGGATACAGCCTAGCAATACCAATGAAATATTTATTTGAAAGTACATATAGTAAATAAATTACTGAATGATAAAAATAATAATAAAAATAAAATAAATAACACCTGTGGTGCATGTAGGACAGACTCAGCAAATTCCCACCTGTCATTAAGACTCAAGAGTCTGAGAACATACCCCATAACATTTATGTTCAGACCCCGGTTATTACATTAAAAAAAAACTAAAATAAATCTAATAAAATCAAAGTCACAAAGCAAATTAAGTATCGGTATATCCTGTTTTGTTGCCAATATTGTTATCTCTGTTTAACTTCAATAGGTTTGTTTTAATTATTATTAAAGGGGAAAGATCATGTTTTTCTTATTTTATGTCTGATGGCTCCCCCTGCTGATTAAAATAAATGACATTTCACATGGAATTTATTCAGGCTTAGTTATACCTTTCCTAGGTCTGCTTTGAATAGAGCAGTGATCAGTATACCCAATGAAAATGTCCTTATTAGAGTTAACAAATTGTGATAATTGTCCTGATCTTTTTTTCTGCGATTACAAATTTTGTATACAATGTCATAACTACACTGGGTGACCTATTTTCATATCCATTCATGTTAATATTATTAATAAAAATGTAATTTTTTTTTTCCATTTGGTTATAGAATTATATAACCTTTATACCTTTAACCTTATACCTTTGAAAAATACAATTTTATCTCTCTTCATACAGAGAAATTGTATCCAATGAATGGACTGGACAACAGCCCTGAAACCCCCAAATAGCTATTATTATACTGACATTACACACAGAATGATCACAATCACACATCAAAATAAACACAGAAAAGGATACAAAATTAAAAGGATTTCTAAAGTAGCTCCAACAAATCCAAATGTGAATAATGACGCACTTCCAATAATCCCTGGTCCCTGTGAAAACACAAGTATTGTAGAAATTAATTGTCTGAATTCTCTAAAATAACTTTGTGTTAAAATGTAATGTACAAAATGATAGCTATTCTTCCTGTACAAACAGCTGGTCATTATAAGCTGCTTTCTCAGCATCTATTGTACTCCAAAAATTAGCAGATAAACGCAGCTCTGACCCCAAGTGAAATAGGGCTAGTTAGCCTGACTGGAGGGGATATGCAATCTGCAATGGTCCCAAAAACTTGCTGTTTATTGCAATCAGTGAGTATCTGCACATAAAAGGAGAAAGAAAACATCCACCTCTAACCTACAAAGAATAAAATGAACACTCCGTTTTTAACAGTATCTAAAAATATACGAATTAAACACCTTGGTTCCCAAAGGTCTGAATGAAAGTTATTAGATTGCCCTTTTCCTCTAATCTTCCTCATGTCTGATAGTATTTTGACCATTTAGCATCTCAGACTTTTATTTCTAGAGTTCTTTATCCATCTATGGGCCAGATTTACTAAGCTGTGGGTTTGGAGATGTTGCCTATAGCAACCAATCAGATTCTCTCTCTCACTTTCTTTTTTACATACTAGAGAATGTCAGCTAAAAACTGGTTGCTATGGGCAACATCTCCACTTTTCAAAACCTGCAGCTTAGTAAATCTGGCCCTATGAGCGCTGGTTAGCTGTTTCATATATTGGTCCTCTGAATCGTGTACCCTTTAGACCAGGGGTGTCAAACACAAGGCCCGCGGGCCAAATCCGGCCCGCCAGACCTCGTCTGATGGCCCGCGGTGCCGCCGCCAGCCTTGCAGCCTCCCCTTTTTTTTTTTTCAATGAATTTACTCCGTGCCTGCACGGAGTAAATTCATTTAAAAAATGGCTCAAGTTAAAAAAAAAAAGTTTTACTTATCTTCCGGGACCTGGCCCGACTTCTTCCTGCCCCGCACTGCTCCCTGGGTGTCGGACGTGACGTCATCACGTGACGTCCGTCCGACATCTCCAGGGATCAGAGGAGCGCGCGGACGCCGCGGAGAGGAGCCAGACTGAAGAAGAAAGAAGTAAAAGAAAGAAAGAAGTAAAAGGTAAGTAAAGTAAATGGAGGGGGCAGATGGCTGGGCACTATAAAAGGGGGCACATGGCTGGGCACTATAAAAGGGGGCACATGGCTGGGCACTATAAAAGGGGGCACATGGCTGGGCACTATAAAAGGGGGCACATGGCTGGGCACTATAAAAGGGGGCACATGGCTGGGCACTATAAAAGGGGGCACATGGCTGGGCACTATAAAAGGGGGCACATGGCTGGGCACTATAAAAGGGGGCACATGGCTGGGCACATAGAGTGGACACATAGACCTACAGATACAACCGGCCCTTTGATGGGGACCAAACTGCTGATGCGGCCCCCGATGAATTTGAGTTTGACACCCCTGCTTTAGACCATATGTGATTTTATTGCTTTTTGTATTTTTATACCTTTTTATATTTTCCATTTTCAACAAATTTCTAGATTTATTTAATACATTTTATTCTGATCTGAATTTTTTGCACATTATTATTCAACTTTGTAATAGTCACTGGATACTAGCGCCATTGTACTGGGTTTGTTGTCTTCTTTCTAAAAATATATTTATTAACAACTTGCAATATATAAAATCACCATATATCATAGAAATATATAAATCAGGAGTAAAATCCTCACTATTCTTTATTTAGATAAACACATACAAAAATAAATACTACTAAAACCAGAAGATACTTAGTATTTAATTATATAATATAATTGTCCATATACTATTCAATAAAATGTAATTACACAAAAAGACATTATGAAATACAAAAAAACTTAAAATAGTTTAAAAACTATTTTAAAAAAATGTTTTTAAATAGAAACTTTTTCTTGACATCTACTCAGAAATGTCATATTATCAGAACCAACACAGAAATAAGATTTAGAAATTATATTCAGGTTTATTTGCACAGGAAAATAATGTCTGTGTTGTAAGGTTGTAAAACTAGTTCCAATTGGTCATAACATTCTGCACTATCCAATATCTTCCATTAAACCATCTAATTAATAACAAAAATATCTTGCATTCATCTACAAATGTATGAAAGCAAAACCTTAACTAAGTCAAATGGCATTAGTAGTCCTTTAAAAAAGAATGAATGAATAAAAGAACGAACGAATGAATGAATAACCCATGAAAACTAATTAACCTTTGCTTTAAAAGGCCTTGTTCAGCAGAAAATTGTATCCTTGCGAGAAGGGCCTCTTAAGCTGGGCACACACTGGCAGAGCCTCTAACGATACGTTATTGCATCAAGATTGAGTCTTGATTTAAAGTGTAGATTAGAAAAAGAGACGGCCATTTCCCTGCAGCTGGATCTTTAAAAAATTGTTCCCATAACCCAATGTTACAACGATACGCATATCCACAAATTTCTGGACTACAACAGGCAGATGAAGGGGAATTGTTAAACTGAATATCTGGAGAGCCTATATAATGTAGGGTTCCACCAACATAGGGTCATTGCTGATCGCAAAAATGACCCCGCTTTACCCATCCAGTCACTACTGTTACTACTTAGCGCCTGATTTAATTTACCGTGAAGACGGGAAAAAGATTGCAGTGCATTTTTTTCCTTCTATTATGGTAGCCAAACTTCACAGACTTTTATGCATACATCTATGGAATGTGCATAAAAATCCATAAAATACATTTGTGGGATTAGCTTTGCACCATAAATAGCGGCGTGTGTGAAGCCCTTAGTCTTGTTTCTAATGAGTGCTATGTAATATGATGTGCTTTAGAAATACCTGTTAATAAATAAATGACTAACCACAGTTTCATCTGGTCTAATCATGTCATGCAGCAACTCAGAAACACACAACCAATCCTTTGCACCGTTACAGGATTATCAGGGTTATTTAACATCGAATTAAACTGAACAAAGGTATGTTCCAATGTATTAGAAAATGATACATGTAAATATAGGTGGACCCTTAATACTAAAATAGTCTATCTTCCAAAGTAAAATAACCAAGACTGTTTTGTTTCTTTCTGTATTTTAAAACATCCCTATATACTATGGATGTGATCAGAAAATGATCCTGAACCCAAGCTCTCTATTTTGGATATATCCTCTACAACTATTTACATGTACATTTATTACCAAACTATGTAGGACAGGTTCTAAGATAAAATGTTCCCCTGGTGCCAGATCAGGAAAGGCAGACACCAGCTTGTTTTATTAAATCATTCCTTACACCTGTGCAGGTTCATACAAAAACAAAGAGCAAAATCTCAGTGGTAAATTGTAAGAGACATTATAAAAAAAAAAGTATAAAGATTGTTTTACAAAGCAAAGAAATTCAATGCCTTCCATGTGTGTATTGTATGAAATGCAAAAACTAAGACCTTTCTTTTATAACTATAGAACACAAACACAGGACAGTGAATGGTGCATAATGCTACAGGAAAGAGAAAAGATGACTTACAAATCATCAGTTCTTTCCAATGCACTCTTCTTATTCTCCTCAAATCACTTTATTGGCATGAAAGGCTTTGGTGTAATGACTACATACAGAACTGTCTACCAGTCTATCTCTGTTTTCATTTAGACAGAGGCAACTAGTTTCTATGAACAGCATTTAGAAAACCGCACCCAGGTGTATAAGGTGTGGGATGCGGTTGCCGGTGACAATGATTCAGTTGCCAGCTGAATGATGGCAATATCATTGGTTTTCCTGCAGCCAGTGTTTAAAATGGCAAATCTATCAACATAATATATATAGCCCAGACTTAAGATGGAAAAAAAAAATAAATAAAGGTGCACAAGAACTTGTTGTGGCATTGCTGGATGGGGTGCAAAAAAGGAAGACAGAGAAACTTACTTAGAGTTGGAAATAGGCATAGGTGGAATGAAATTGTGCTTGGCAGCACCAAGTGTCATGTTGCACAGGGCATTCTTGTATGTGTAACATTCTACACACACCAACACCGATATTAGACTATGCTAATTACTGCATTTCAGCACCAAACATATATAGTCACTTGGAAAGAGAATTACAAAGGTCACAACCATTATATTATTTCACAATTAATTACCTAGGTCAGTGTTCCCCCAACCTCGGTTCTCAGGGACCACTAACAGTGCATGTTTTCCAGGTGTCACTGCTGGAGCACAGGTGTGTTCATTACTAACTGTCACATTTTAAAAGCTCCACAGGTGCTGCTCATTATATCACTTGTGATTCTTTAAGGAAACCTAGAAAATATGGACTGTTAGGGGGTCCTGAGGACTGAGGTTTGGGAACACTGACCTAGGTGACCACCAATGAGCATTTTGAAGTCAACCTGTAACTGTAAACTGGTCTGTAACCCATTACAGACCAGCCTGTATTTATAGAAGAAAAACGGATTATAAAGAAATGAATTGGGAGTGTCGCACCAACATCTCCAACTACACAGTTTTGTGCGCTGGTTTGAATACATTTTGGTGTGAAATAAAAACAGATATGCAAGTCCGACCTTTCATGTGGAATAATATTGGTGCCAACGGTCACAGAGGATTTAGATACTTTATCATAATTTTGGTTTTAGTAAACAAAGTTTACAAAATTAAGAATATTAGCACCAAGCACCAAGAAAATCCAATGTACTTATTTTTTTATATGCCATTGTGCCCTAGTTACGATTTTATACAACCTTAAAAACTGCATAAATGACATTCAGAAACATATTTTTAATCGCTCATATTAGGTTGTATGAAAAATTGTCACTAATCATTGTTTTCTGAACAAAACACTGAAAAAATAAGGAATATTCAATGTGCTCACACCCATGTTCAGAGACCTGTGACTGAGCACAGACAGGCAGACATATCTGCTGTTCTACACATCGCCATAAGTAAAGTCCCAATGGTACGGGAGATAAAATGGCATTATTAATACAGAATTTTACCTTTGAGCCTTTTGGCATTGCTGTCTCATCCACCAACAAACGCAGAATGTTGCAGGACACCAGAATCACGGATAGAGACTAAAAAGAATAAAACACAGACATTAAGTCTTCTCTACAAACATCTCCAAACGTCCAAGCATGAGCCACCTTTATCCATGTTATAAAGCCTAATATTTGTTACCGTTGCAATGAGGAGCAGTATCATCACAGCTGGATACACTAAGTTCCTCTCCCAGGCTGAAGCTTTTTTGCGTCTCTCTTTTAAAAGCAAAAAGGAAAACCAGTAAATGGTGGATACTGCAAGTATATGATGGACACTGCAAGTATATGATGATGTTTTAGTGACAATATTAAGCCATAGTGATAAAAGATGAAATTAGCAAGTTATCCTTGTTGAAATAAGGGATATTCATAATTTCCATCAGCCAAGATGTGGCATTACCCCTCCCCCCAATAAAATTTCTGCATTTTAAATGGTCTTTTTTTAAAGAGAAATCTTTACACGGATTCAGCAGATTTATTAGTATACCCACTACCATCATTATAACCATCTTATATAGCATTCAGAAGTGTTTGTAATTTCAAATACAAACCCACCTAGCTTTGATTTCATGGTCCTTGCATTCATAAGGTCATGTTCAATCTTCTTTGTATTGTTGTCTACAGCAGAATAACCCCCTGTAGAAAAACATGGACATTCCATATGTATCAATACAGTTCATGTTTTGAGCACTCACCACAGTATGCAGGTAAAGTATTTTTGGTTGTGAGTATACAAAAATAAACTCATAATAACTTTGTGTATTACGTTTTAAAGGGAAAAGTTGTTTGAAAGGAAATACGTCCTTTACTTTTGCCTTATATAAATTGTGGATCTGCAGGTACCTTAAATCTTCTATTCTGGGGGAGCTTCCACTTAGTATGGATGGTCAGGATTCACAGTTACGTAGGTCGAAAGACCGCGCTTACACAATCTATGTACAGAAATGGCACGTAGATAGCGTAAATAAGCTACTTCGCATGCATAGTAGCTCAATTCTTAAAACAATGTACGTAAGACGGAAACTACGTAACTGTGAATCCGGACCGATATCACTAAAGGCATAGCTCTGGCTGTATCAGCTGCCTGGTCCACAACAATCCCACTTGTAGTGTAGTGTTAAAAGACCTTATAATCCACACCCAGTGAGAACTCTGAATTGGTTAGAAATGATAATTAAATATGAAAGAAAATAAGGAAACATTTCTAAATCAAAGAACATTCCAACTAGTGAGAGTGGGCAATAGGTAGATTACTGAAGGCAGATTGAGTATCCATGAAGCAAGTCTTACTAGAGATCATGAAAGCCTGCTCTGCTATTCTAATGCAGTGTTTAGAACATGTGTCTCTGGATCACATATTCCGGGCCTGGCCAAACTGTGGCTTTCCAGATGTTGCTAAACTACGAGTCACAGCATGCTTTGACTGCAAAAGGTATAAAGGACACCTTACAAAGCATGCTGGGACATGTAGTTTCACTACACCTGGAGAGCCACCGGTTGGCCTGTCCTGACATTCTTTTCAATATACACCATTGTCTTGACAGTGATTGGGTGTAGCTGGAGCTTCCTAATAATTTCAAAGCAGATCTCGCTCTTATACTCCTCCTAAATAAATGTCCTTTTTTCAACCCTTTAGTGAAGTCATTTTTCTGCACATTTCCTCCAAATTTACCACCCGACAGTTTATATTCATGCCCTCGTGTTCTGTTACCCCTTTTCCTTTGAGAATTGCCCCCCTCCACTAGCCGGGCACAGCCCTTGATATATTTGAAATCTGCTATCATGTTCCCCCTCTCCCTTCTCTGCTCCAAGCTATACATGTTTAGTTCCTCTAGCCTTTCTTAGTATGATTTGTTACACAGGCCATGGACCATTTTAGTTGCTCTTCTTTGCACAGTCTCTAATGTATTTATGTCTTTCTGGAGATATGGCCTCCAGAACCGAGCACAATATTCTAGGTGAGGTCGTAACAACGATCTATAAAGGGGCATCACTACTTCTCTCTTTCTGCTACTAATTCCTCTCCCTATGCAACCAAGCATCTGACTTGCCTTTCTCATTGCTGTGTTACATTGATTGGCTACCTTTAAATCACATGACATAATGACTCCTAGATTCCTTTCCTCCTCAGTAGTTTCTAATATAGTGCCATTAATGATATATTGAGCTTTTGAACATATAAGTTGGGATCTTGGAAAACATCAGTAAAAAACTGTGCTGCAGACAGGTAACCCACCATTATAGCCAGTTACTGGCAGACTGACCAGTACACAGTTGCCAGCTATGCTGATGGTCTGCACAATTCTCAGTTTTAGAAGATATTCGACCTACTGAACAGTTACAAGCCAACAACTCCAAATCAGCTTGGTTAGATAAACCCATTACAAAACACAAGCAGCAATTTGCTGTCACAGCTGTTAATGCACTGCACCTATGACAGCATGAATAAATAAATAGCCTTCGTTTGACACAAAAAACATACATACTATAAAGTTGTATACTACAAAAAATCTAAACTTTTAAACAACTCTCCTTTTAATTGCATCTGTGTATCTCTCACAGAGGACCGGATCCAGACCCCCGCGTGCTTTCCATGCGCGCGGGGGTCTGAAATTACACGAGACAGAGGGGAGTGCACACCCCGTCACTCCCCTCTGTCGTGCAGGCTTTATGGCAGCTTACGCTACCATAAGCCTGCCTTAACTGCGACGGGCGGATCCGTACGACCGTTGATCCGCTACAGTGTGGGAGCCCCCTCCCATACTGTACACTTTACATGCTTCCCCCCGCCCGCTTTAGCGGGCGGAAGGGAAGCACAGCCCATTTGCCCGCAAATAGGCTCGGATGGGGCGCGCCCTCCAGTTCAGTCAGGTGATTTACGCACCTTGCGTGTGTAAATCACCTGACGCTCTTAAATCTGGATCCGGTCCATTATAACTGAATGCAGTAACAAGCAGAAAGAGCCAAAACAAATGAAATATTATATAGCATATTCACATACACTGAGTACATACCCCCATTAACATAAGCAATTATCTCAAGCTCTGTGTTTAGAGGTCATGTCCATTGAGCGTTAAGGAAGTCACATTTTACATACAGTCAACCTGGTATAAGAAACGTTCACAATTCTGTGTCATAACAGTCTAGCCAATAGATCAAATTGGTAGACATGACTTGCATGGACTAGTTCTAAATAGTGAGTGATTCTCCATACAAACCACAAAGCAGCTCATTTAAGGTCAATTTAACTGTATTATTTAATTTTTCTTCCAGCTCCAACACCAGGTTTTAGTACCTCAAAGGAAACCATAAGAGTATCTATTTGCATTCCCTTCAGGTGATTGGCATCTCAACAGCAATTAGTTTGAAATTACACTGTTACTAGCATGCAATAAAAACAGCACCTTTCATCTTTGTTAACTTTGCAAAGATACCGTCTAACCCAATAACTTTGATCAAATACGGATTTTTGATCCTGCCACACCCGTCTCTGTGAATTTTGGAAAACTAATAGCTTAAGGCAATGTTTTTTAATTTAATATATAAAAAAAAAAACATCCTTGCTTTATTCTTCTCATTCAAAACCTGATGCTATATGTGAAATTTAAGATGCTGGAAAGTTACCTTCTCCGATCTTGATTTTGGGGGAGTTGTATTGACAAATCAAAATGCTCGACTGTGTCAGATAAACTGAAAGCCAACCCCTGGGTGCAGAGCAAGATGGCACATAATTATACATTTTGCTACACAACTGTTCTGAAACTTCCTATGTATAATTTGAGTGTAATTAGATATTAAGGAATTCGCTGGGGTTAATCAAAAGGCAAAGTGTCAAGGCTTTGTTTGTGTATAAGATAAGCACTGACATTCCTAATGTTATACAGCATTGTGTTTTAATCATTTCAGAAGTGAGTTAATTGTAACATTATACTCATGTTTGAGAGTTATAGGTGTGACAATGTCCAAACCAGGTCACATAAGCCATAGGTGGAGTTGGCAGAAGATCAATGCTTTTTGTTGATAGGTTTTCTACATAACGGGCTTGTCAGCGAACAATGTTAAAGTTAAATAACAGGAGAGGAGAAAGTGAATGGGATCCGCGGAGAAGGTGAATAAGAGAAAGACGCTTGTGCGTTTGTGTATGTATAGCTCTATATCTCATATTCACAAGCATTTCCAAAACTAAAACACAGAACGAGTGCATTGGCCACATTAAGCATAGACAGAGATTTTCAATCTACAAGTGTTCCCTGTACTGTGAAACATGCATCTTACTGCGCTGAAGGTAACAGCTATTATTTTACCCAGCATGTATGCAAAGGAAGCTAAGGTTGTCAAACGTGATAATTATACTTGGTGAATGACCTATGTAGCAACTAACACAATACCGTTAAAGCGGCATAAAGTTGGAAGGGATGTGTATTAAACAGAAGAGATGCACAAAAAGCGTGGTCACTGCATCTCCTCACATTAGCATGCATATGCTGGAGCAAAAGCAGCATGTTTCTTTGATTAATATATCTGGTGATAAAGGGACTTGGAGCTTTGCGGAGCAGCAAGGAAGAGACTGACAGTAATCCTTCAGTGAATTCAGAACAAAGTACTAATGCGCAGGCTTTGAGAACTTACAGCTTTGTAGTGGAGAAATTGGATTAAAGGTCTGAATTCTGCACCTATATCTTTCTGAGAAGCTAATTTCTCTTACATATAAAGTTAAATTCCGTATGTCAAGAATCTATTCTACATTCAGTTGTGAAAGCCTGGCAACCCCCTTCCATCATTTAAAACTTATACAAACGTCTATCATAAATATCTTCTACACTGCTTGTACTTGCATTGCTTTGAAAGGCTTTTTACATTGAAATCACCCTCCTACCACATTATACCTCTCATTTTCACTTTCTGTTTACCTGCATCCTCAACATATAACATACATAAACTACTGTCCCCTTATGCTGTGACAGCTATGCTTATGCTGTTGGAGCATGAGGGAACGTGTAGATTCACAACACATACAAATCCATAGGTTGCCTATATCTGCTATAGCCCTGTTCATGGTTCATTTCTGGTAACATAATCGGTGATTGATAGATGGAACACAGATTTAGGTACATTAAGGCTCAGGAAATATGAGGGAAGGAACTCCTGGGTGTGGGAGATAGCCACTAGGACTGTCAAGCATCCAGGGTATGTGTGATACAGTACAATATGCATCTCTAACACATTCAGACCCAAATTGCTTTTACATGACGGCCTATTCAACTACTCGCACAACTCGCAGTTATATTGATTTTACTACTGAAATAAAAAGATTCTCTCAATAGAAAATGTGTTCTGTTAGTTTAGACATCAATGACAGCAATATTTGTTTTAGAACACCAAACAGGTTGTATCTTGGGTGAATAAGCATGAAGGCAAGGATCCAGGTAAACCCCAGGTTTGTACTGGTGCACAGGGGTCTACATGAATGGTCTGCCCTGATCATGACCTAGGTGACCAAGCTGTGGTGAGAAAGGGAAAACCCAGATTACACTGATGGCTTATTATAATGAAACCTTTTGTGTAGATGTGAAGTACTATAAATGATGTAGCAACATGATGGGCTCTAAACTTCCAGGACAATATTTCATATCTATATTTCTGTGTGAAAGGGGCAGGATTCTGAACCTGGTATAAAAAGAAATCTTAGCTAGTCTCTCTTACCAAACCACTATACAGAATACTGGGCTAGATTCAGACTTGCTAAAATTGCTCAACTTCTGTGCATTTCTGTTGAATTGCAAACACTTTTTCACATTATGCACGTGTGCAAATCCATAATAGCTGATTGCAACGCATTCTGACACATCCAGAATCAAAGAGTGACAGCCGACAGAATGGTTGAGTTGAATTTGCAAGGGGACGCTCCTTCTTAGTAAATTTTGAGTTGTTCCCTCGTAGTCAATGTACAGTCTAGGCGTTCCCTCTTAGTCAGCTTGCAGTGTAGGCGTTCCCTCTTAGTCAGCTTGCAGTGTAGGCGTTCCCTCTTAGTCAGCTTGCAGTGTAGGTGTCCCCTCTTAATGTGTTCCCATCCTAATCTAAAAGTTTCTTTGTACTTGAGCCTGAAAACCTACGGAAGGCTGCAATTATTTGTGATAGAGGGAGTTGTTAAAATCCAAATGTATGGCAGTCTGGATAGAGCATACCAGAGAATGTAGATCTGAATGTTTTGGTTGTAGATCTAATTTTATCAAAATCATCAGTCTGTATGAATCCCATCATCATCAGCATTTAAGATATTTCACAAATGCGTTATCTGAAACTGGTACTTATTCCAATGTTCTTTTTAGAAAATTAAAAAATTATGCCAAGTTTTTCCTAAAATATCTTCTTAATAATAATAAATTTACAACTCAATGTCACAATGAAAAAATAGGTAATATTAAAGTGGAATTTGTAGCTAATGAACATAACAAATAAATTACTTACACCATCTAACTAATTAATGAGAAGCTATGACATTATTAATTCTGTCTCTCTGCTTATGTAATTACTCAGTCAATACTGGTGTGCTCAGCAAAAACGGAAGCATGCAAAGACTGTGACAGTGCAATTGGATAACTTGAAGTAAAATGTCAGTGTAAAAATCCATTTTTGTAGCAGTAATTAAGTGCCTTGCACATAGCATTCGGAAAGTGGATAACGATTAAATTAAACCTATACGCATCTTCCACTTTCTACTTCAATTCACCTGTTTCACCGTGATGAAAGCTCTTCTGCTTGGAACACCATTAGCTCTCTTGACTTTAACCTTCTGCAATAAATGTTTTAAGCTGGTGACAGAACAGGTTACCTAGATGATATCACAAGAACAGGAGTTGTCATCACACTCTTGTTTTCACTTCCTGCGGGCAGGAATATTCTTCTACTGCTATCAATACCAGCTACAAGAGGGAGTTTACCAAGAACATCACTACAAGTTTCTTTGAAGGTCTAACATGGGCATAAAACTAGTATAAGACATAGGTAAACACTGTAGCTGAAATAGCTATGCACATTTTGTTGACAGGTGCCATTTTAGATGATGAGAAGTGTTGTGCATTCTGATATTGTATTATTTTAGGAAAACACAGGAGCCTAAACACACAGTCTCTACAGTAACAGTTAATGAGGATAGTTGTGACTGTGGTTGTATTTTACATGAGGAAACAGTCAATTACACATAGCTTTTCATCAATGCTGCAGTGTAACAAACATGCATTTAGCATTCACAAATAAACATTTCATCATTGTGGACCGGATACCAAACCCTCACCATCCTCATCCCACAACGTAACCTTAACCCTCCCCTAATCATCTTTGCTCTGCAGCCTAACTTTAACCCTCTTCTTTCCACAGCATTACCCTAACAGTCCCTGTCATTGGCGAAAATTGGTAATTGCAGTGGCAACTATATCCTCTAGACAATATTGAAGTTTGTTAAGTTTGGGTTAGATAATTCCCAGAGACAACCATCCTACTGCCGCTTGTGTGTTTGTTCTTTATGCGGAACAATAGCTGGCTATACATTAAGCCTGATCATATAATTATTGAGAGCTCAGACCCTTTATCCTGTAATGAACGGTCAGATTTTTCTAAACAGCCAACGATCATACCAGAAACGCCCCAGAACGGTTATTTGATTGTATACTTATTACAAATATACCAGATTTGAGCTCCTAATATTGTTTAGTGTGTGGCTGTTATCCAAACAGACCTGTACCTCCATCTCCTGCCTGGAGTTTCCCCATCTTCTTCTACAGCCAGTCAAATCATTTAGCTGCAAGGACCTAGTGCTGAGATTAACCGGAGGCCCTTGCAGCCAATACCTTGACTTTTTCCTATGATAAAATCATCCCGTTCATCGCTACCTCCTGCTGGAAGCAATAATCCCTCTAGTTTATGCCAAGGTTAAGTTCATGTACGACATTTAGAATGATAATTCACAATTTAAATTTTAAAATAGAACAGCTAAAAAAAAATTATATATTATATATATATTGGGAGATTGAGGGTTAAGGTTAGGCAAGGGGAAAGTTAGGGTTAGGCTTTGGGAGATTGAGGGTTAAGGTTAGGCAAGGGGAAAGTTAGGGTTAGGCTTTGGGAGATTGAGGGTTAAGGTTAGGCAAGGGGAAAGTTAGGGTTAGGCTTTGGGAGATTGAGGGTTAAGGTTAGGCAAGGGGAAAGTTAGGGTTAGGCTTTGGGAGATTGAGGGTTAAGGTTAGGCAAGGGGAAAGTTAGGGTTAGGCTTTGGGAGATTGAGGGTTAAGGTTAGGCAAGGGGAAAGTTAGGGTTAGGCTTTGGGAGATTGAGGGTTAAGGTTAGGCAAGGGGAAAGTTAGGGTTAGGCTTTGGGAGATTGAGGGTTAAGGTTAGGCAAGGGGAAAGTTAGGGTTAGGCTTTGGGAGATTGAGGGTTAAGGTTAGGCAAGGGGAAAGTTAGGGTTAGGCTTTGGGAGATTGAGGGTTAAGGTTAGGCAAGGGGAAAGTTAGGGTTAGGCTTTGGGAGATTGAGGGTTAAGGTTAGGCAAGGGGAAAGTTAGGGTTAGGCTTTGGGAGATTGAGGGTTAAGGTTAGGCAAGGGGAAAGTTAGGGTTAGGCTTTGGGAGATTGAGGGTTAAGGTTAGGCAAGGGGAAAGTTAGGGTTAGGCTTTGGGAGATTGAGGGTTAAGGTTAGGCAAGGGGAAAGTTAGGGTTAGGCTTTGGGAGATTGAGGGTTAAGGTTAGGCAAGGGGAAAGTTAGGGTTAGGCTTTGGGAGATTGAGGGTTAAGGTTAGGCAAGGGGAAAGTTAGGGTTAGGCTTTGGGAGATTGAGGGTTAAGGTTAGGCAAGGGGAAAGTTAGGGTTAGGCTTTGGGAGATTGAGGGTTAAGGTTAGGCAAGGGGAAAGTTAGGGTTAGGCTTTGGGAGATTGAGGGTTAAGGTTAGGCAAGGGGAAAGTTAGGGTTAGGCTTTGGGAGATTGAGGGTTAAGGTTAGGCAAGGGGAAAGTTAGGGTTAGGCTTTGGGAGATTGAGGGTTAAGGTTAGGCAAGGGGAAAGTTAGGGTTAGGCTTTGGGAGATTGAGGGTTAAGGTTAGGCAAGGGGAAAGTTAGGGTTAGGCTTTGGGAGATTGAGGGTTAAGGTTAGGCAAGGGGAAAGTTAGGGTTAGGCTTTGGGAGATTGAGGGTTAAGGTTAGGCAAGGGGAAAGTTAGGGTTAGGCTTTGGGAGATTGAGGGTTAAGGTTAGGCAAGGGGAAAGTTAGGGTTAGGCTTTGGGAGATTGAGGGTTAAGGTTAGGCAAGGGGAAAGTTAGGGTTAGGCTTTGGGAGATTGAGGGTTAAGGTTAGGCAAGGGGAAAGTTAGGGTTAGGCTTTGGGAGATTGAGGGTTAAGGTTAGGCAAGGGGAAAGTTAGGGTTAGGCTTTGGGAGATTGAGGGTTAAGGTTAGGCAAGGGGAAAGTTAGGGTTAGGCTTTGGGAGATTGAGGGTTAAGGTTAGGCAAGGGGAAAGTTAGGGTTAGGCTTTGGGAGATTGAGGGTTAAGGTTAGGCAAGGGGAAAGTTAGGGTTAGGCTTTGGGAGATTGAGGGTTAAGGTTAGGCAAGGGGAAAGTTAGGGTTAGGCTTTGGGAGATTGAGGGTTAAGGTTAGGCAAGGGGAAAGTTAGGGTTAGGCTTTGGGAGATTGAGGGTTAAGGTTAGGCAAGGGGAAAGTTAGGGTTAGGCTTTGGGAGATTGAGGGTTAAGGTTAGGCAAGGGGAAAGTTAGGGTTAGGCTTTGGGAGATTGAGGGTTAAGGTTAGGCAAGGGGAAAGTTAGGGTTAGGCTTTGGGAGATTGAGGGTTAAGGTTAGGCAAGGGGAAAGTTAGGGTTAGGCTTTGGGAGATTGAGGGTTAAGGTTAGGCAAGGGGAAAGTTAGGGTTAGGCTTTGGGAGATTGAGGGTTAAGGTAATAGAAAAGGAGGGTAAGGGTGAGGATTAGTAATAGGGTCGGGGTTTGATGGAAAATCTTATTTTTAACTGTTCTAGGATTCCCGTTTTGACACCTCGCTGGAGGACCTGCTTCTAAGTTTATAATAGCCACAAAGGACTTGATTCACACATAAGAGAGAGTTAGGTGCCATAGGGCTACCTTATATTTCCGAACGGACATTGCGCCTCCCCACCGCATCTAAATACCTCCCCCCTCCCACTCCTTCTAAATACTCCTCGAGGCGACATAACCTCTATTCTATGGACGTAAATCCCTACGTGCGGTCTTTAAAGACCGTACCTACTCTATCTATGTACCGATCTGGTACGTAGATAGCGTAAATGACCTACTACACATGCGCAGTAGGTCATATCGACAAAATACGCAGAAAAAGAAGATCCCTTCTTCCTAAGAACGCCCTGAGGTGGCATAACGCCGCCTCTATGGACGTAAATCCCTACGTGCGGTCTTTAAAGACCGTACCTACTCTATCTATGTACCGATCTGGTACGTAGATAGCGTAAATGACCTACTACACATGCGCAGTAGGTCATATCGACAAAATACGCACTTAAGAAAAAGAAGCTTCCTAAGTGTGAATCAGGTCTCATATATCTAAACATATACTTATTTAAATGGTTACTAAAGAAAGTGTAACTGTGTACACGGAAAGGAATCTTTGGGATAGATTCAACTGTCCGCGAAGCTTGGTTGCGATGCTTTGGTTGCGAATGAACATTGTGGATTTTATTTCTCACCTCACAGAGGTGCGTATTAAAATTTATGAAATTTAGCTACCGGAATAGGCACACTTTGCGCTTATTCCTGTATTCGCGGTCGATTGAGTTTGCCCCTTTCTGTCAAAACAGCAGCAAACCAGGTCAAGAAATCTGTCCGCAGACTGAGAAGAGAAAAAGAGGAAATTTCTTCGACAGTAGAATTTCAGGAAATGTGAATGTGAACAATAAAAGGACAGTTGCAGACACAGGTCACAGGTTCATGCGACTGAGGACTTGGGACGGATTCAGAGGGAACACAAGAGGAGTATCGAGAGCGCAAGAGGAATGTCAGAGGAATTCCATGCCTGCCAAGCAGAACAAGAGAGGTCCCCAAGTGAGGAGTGAATTCTAACAACGGTGCGCTCCTACTTGACTCAGGAGTGTTGAAAATAGGGCAAGAAAGAACTTTAGGGAAGCTTTAAAAAAAAATTCCTTTTGTCATTTAATTGAGCCCATCGCTTTCAAAATTTTAGCATGGTTGACAGTAATTAACTCAAATGGAATAACCAAAAAAAACCTCTAAATGATCAGAAATGCAATGTTACAAGCTCACACCGAGTAAAAACGGTCATGCTGAAGCTGCTACTGAATTCCACTATTTCATATATTTGCATAATACATGAGTAACCATATATATTGTGCTAAGACAATGTTTATCCTTATAGGCTGAGAGTACTGACATATCTCCAGAGTCAGAGGCAGTATTATAATAGGTGTATTACTGAATGCAAGAACACTAAAAGCATCGTAATATTCTCTTTATCTTAGTGCTTAAATTTATCTTTTTGTAACTTCTCGCAGAAATACCTTTTTAAATAGGAGGCAAAATTATTGCACGGGCTAGTTAAATAAAAACGGAATCATTAGAAGTTAAATATGTCTGTATTTGTGTTCAATATGTTAATGTTAATATTAACAACACAGGAAGCCATGACGTGAACAGAAACAGTTAATGATATGTAGATCAGTAAGTCACCAGAGATGAAATCAGGAGAGCCTAATGACTGAAGAACATGGAGTAATACTGTAGGCCTCACAATGGGCTGGATCCAGACTTAAGTAAGTGCTTGAAATTAGTTACTCCTTGGTTAAACCATGTTGATTGCAGGGGAGTCATATTTCATCTGTTGCAAAGAGTATTAGAGTTGAGTGATGTTTCCTATACCAAGTCTAAATAACAGTGTGATAGTAAAGCTGGTCATTATCTGTGTGCAGTAAGCAATTCAAAGATATATACCTGCATGCAAAGAATACAATTAACTTGACTCCCCCTGCAACTAACATGGTTTAGTCCAGGAGTAACTAAGTTCAAGCACTTAAGTCTGGATCCAGCCCAATATCTGCACAGGCTTGTGTGTAAGTGACAGGTCTATGTACATACAATAAGATATCTAAATAAATGGGAAAAAAAACCACAGAAAAACATAACATGCATATAAAAAGTTTACAAAACTGTACAGTACAAGAGGAATACAAAGCCTAATAACTGAAGCCCTCTACACCGCAAAAGATAAAATAATAATGTCATTGATTAAGCTATGTCTGCACGTCACTTATTTCTACTATCTCTAGATCCCATATCATTAACCTTGTTTCTGTGTTTCGTTTTTTGCCAGATAGTCATTTTTTTCACTTCAACAAGTCTTAACTGAAAAATAAGAACACAATCAGACTTTAGTGTTTATATTTCAACTCCTCCCTAAATATTATGATACAAGGGCTCAAGGGTTAGCGTTATCTCCTTCAAAGCAAAGTGAGGAATGTGCAATTACATTCAACAAACATTTCCGAAGCACATATTTCCATGATTAGCAATACACTAAGAGGGAAAACATATTACCACATAATGCAGGCAATTTAATGAAAGATACGCATTAATGCTCCTGATGGGTTCCCAGCACACAAGATGACTGATACTTTGTATAAACACCACCTTATGGTGGATGAAGATCTTCATTTTGAGAGCTTTTGTTTTTTTTACACATTATGAGCACAATAGCCCAATAGTGTTGTATCATGTAATGCAGAGGTAGACAACAAGTGAGCTCCCAATCCAAAACAGAGTATGAGTGTACAGGAATGTCTGGAAGGACATAATCTACTGTGCCCACCACAGAACTTCTCCTATGCTCTTACAATGTTCATCAGATAGCTTTGATATTGTACCAGTGTGTACTGTCCATGATGCATTATGGGATTGATTATTTGGAGCACCTAAGTTTGATGATCAGTGATGTCCCGATGTCAGGAGAAATCTTCAATGTATACCGTCAAACAATCTTCAGGGCAACCATTCCCATTCATATTTCTACATAGGGCCGCATTGGTTTATGGAACAGTTTGTAAACAATCCACAGAAAAATAGAGAGCAGAGTGTACGGGGACATCAATAAGCAGGTCATGGCTTAAATTTGTTATTACTATTGTACAAGATGTCAGATCACAAGTTAAAACTTTTAGTGAGAAACCAGCTTAAACTTTAGTGAGATACCTACCGTCTTACCATGAAAATAAGACTGGGTCTTATATTTTTTTTTTTCTTCAAAAAAGGCACTAGGGCTTATTTTCGAGGTAGGACTTATTTGTTTTTTTATTTATTTATTTATCCCCTCTTGTATTTAGGTTAGCAGTGAAGCACACTGTATGTTTTTTTTTTGGTATAGGATATATTTTTGAGCCTGTTTTCCTCTACCTACCCCTGATGAAGCTTGGTGGTGGGTCTGCAGTTGAGTTAAACAGGTGAAGCTAAGGTTCAGCGCCAGCTAGACATATAAAATGGCACCTATTGAGCAGGAAATGGACGCTCACTGTGCACACTGTAGTTAAATTGCTCAGAGCCCAGTGCACTGAGCACCACCAGTCCGCCCAAAGTATTTGTCAGCAGTAGACCACAGCTGTGGAGGCAGAGCTCACTCACTGAAGGATCCGAGGGGGAGGCTCGCCGTAACAGTGGGCCAGGCACATGGATGCTCACAGGCCAGGAAGCCTCAGTGCTCAGAGGAGTCAGGATGCACTGTACATGATTAGGGCTTATTTTCGGGGTAGGGCTTATATTTCAGGAAATATGAAAAATCAAGGTAGGGCATATTTTATGACTAGGTCTTATTTTCGAGGAAAGACGTAGTAGCATCCATACTACATGTGGTCAAAATGAATGGGATGCACATACACAACATACATTACATAGCTGTGAGTACATCCAAAACTATATTTCTAGTAATCTCTAGATCCCATAACACATACCTAGTTTCTTTAAAATTCCTATTATATTTTCACATAGAGGGAAATGTAATAATGCAGTGGACTGCATCAAATTTAATACTGAGACACCCTTTACTTACAGGTAATGACTTGCTGTTTGTGAAAAAAAAAAAACTGAATTCGTGTCCCACATTTGCTATCATGGCCTGCTCTCTTACTGTGTAAAAGACGCTGAACAAATGTACATAGTTAAAGAAACTATTCGAAGCTGGAAATTACATGCTTTAATTTACCAAACTGTACATTCAACCTAGAGAAAAAGAACTTTAATAAACTGTTCATTAAATCACAGATAAAAAGATTTATTTTACTGTAATCTAAACAACTCCTGTCTATTAATCTATATTATTATTATTATTTCTATCTATAATCTGTTAGAAAACTATATACTTTTCCTACTTGGCTACTGCAATTTGGTGTGTTTATTAGACCGTAATAAATCAGAAAAAAATCTCAATTACAGATGATGAAAGGGTATAAAATAAATACTTACTGTTGGTTTTACTAAAAGTTGACCCATGACTGCAAACATACGAGATAAGCCAATAGGTGTACACACTGTAGAGAAAGAAGTGTTATGATTAGTAGTCTAAGTGGTGGTAAGGAAATGTAAAAGTAGTAGTCTGTAGTCTCCCTAGTACTGCTTCTTAATAATACAGGACTGTATTCAGAGATCCGCTTTTTAAAAGTACACAATCATACGCACGCACGTAGCAAGGCCACACCCCTGACACTCCCCTCACACTGACGAGTTTTCGTTGAGTTACAAGTGGGGCACCCTTATGTCTACGTGTGTGGTTACGGGCGTACTTCAAGGTACGAATGTGCGTATCTATCTAACCTCGCATTCAAATGCCATTTAAATGCACCCCCCCGTAACTTTGAACGGTCGGATTTCAACCACGCCCCTCCGCACCTATGTCCCCAAGTGTGATTCCCAAGTACCTGCCTAATGGACTTCCATGCATAAAATCAACGTAAACAGCGTGAATAAAGTTGCTACGCATGCGCAGTTACTCCAATCCTGAAAATACGCACCACGTAAAAACGGATCTGTGAATACGGCCCATGTAAGGTAGTGGAGTTTTTAACATGGGTTTTTAAGTCACTTGATTATCTTTGCACAACTTTTATGTGTTGCAATGGCTTTTGTATATAGGTAGTGATATGTTCATACCATACATTGCAGTGTAAATGGGGCTCCCCTAAGGAGAATAACAGGACAGACTGTTCTGACATCTCCAGCTCCTTTCACTCTAAAGGAAGACTATTGACGACCAGGTCAAGATCCTGGAATACTGACCAACTTTTGCGTGTCTAAAATTTAACACATATACATACGCAATCTTCATACATTACTTACAGATCAATAAGAGGCATCCCAGAAGTGAAATACAGGAATATAAATAGGGAAGGTAAAATTCCCAAAGATCTAAATAGGGGAATATATAAAAAAAACCATTAGTAGAAACATAATCATTTGTAAATCATTTCCAGGCTGCATTGCATCTAAATGAGGTATTTTATAAGGATCTCTTAAAGACGTTGGAATACTCTGTTAATGTGTGTCTTATACTTGCAGTACAAAGAATCACACACAATAAAGCTGAACCCTGGAAACCCCTCTGAGAATCAGAAATTTGTGATGTGGCCTCTAGAAAGTTCTAGATCAGGAAAAATACATCCAACCCCCAGTGACCGATTGCATTTGGTACGAATAAACTTTACATAGCCCTTTACTATCCAATTCATAAATATCCACATTAAACATCAGTGATTAAAACAGGGATTTTGAAGCAGGCCAAGCTACTCCTGTCTTTACTAACTCATCGGGTAGTGAACTATTGGCAAAGATTTATGGTGAAGAAAGAGTTTCCAGTAAATGTCCCAGCAACCAAGCAAACGTCTGTAGCAGAACACATACTTACCGTACAATGATTCCATGCTTGCAGGGCTGTTGGCAATCAGAGCAGAGGCCACCCACACAATGCCAAAAATAAGCAGTGCTAAAAGAATAAGCATAACCACTGTCTCCAATATCCGAGCTTTGATTCCCTAGCAAAGAAGAATGAGAACATTGTGAGAATTTGACTGCTTGGAGCGGCTAACAATGCATGTTTTAGGAATCTTGCAATCCTTTTGCCAGTCAACAATTGATGGCAAAGTCCATTATTTTACTTACAACCCGTGGCAGTTTCTCCAGACTCAATTTTACCAGAGTTAAACTTTTAGATGACTATATTGAAAATATAGACCTTACTGATTGATTCCAATATTTAGTGTAAAATAAAAAATTCCTGATAACGTCATAGTATTGCAAAGCCATTTTTAAAAGATGGATTGCATTTCTGAATCTTAAGGCTGAGAAAGTGGATTAGCAAATTGTGTCTGCGATTCCAATCAAGCGAATGGAAGACAGTGGCGAGCTGCCAACACATGGCGTGACGCCAACAGGCGGTGCACAGGTACGGTGAGGTAATCTTGTTTAAATGCTGCTTTAGCTAGCGAGATGCTGTATGTTCCTGTAAAGGCTGCAGAGCCACCGTGTGGACAGAAATGAGACACTAGAATTTCTATAACATTTTATAAACTTGTTAAATTTACAGGATTAAACCATAAAAATACAAAGCTCCTTTAGATGCAGACTTGTCTACATATGGCATGCAACCTGAATATACCTAAAGCGCAATTCCATATTTAATTGAAATCAAAGTGCTGATGGAGCTTTCCTTCATATGGTTATTTGGGCACAAATCTGGTTATTACAGAGACATAAAAAAGACAAAAAGAAAAATCACTCAAGTATGTGCTATCGAAACACAGATAAAGAGTGCAGATGGAGTCCTAAACTGTGTCTTCATGGTGTGTAAAACCACAAAGAAATCTAATGTATGATTTTTTTCTTGATAAAAGAGAAAATGAAAGGTTTTGGTCTGCAGATGATATATATTTTTTGTTTGTAAGGTATTTCTTTTTACAGTAGGCATTGGAACAGGAGGAGAGACAAGGAGACAAATCAACACTCCCAAATGTGAAGAAAATGCCATCCAGAGGACAGCAGGTGTGTAAGTAAAGTCTCTAGGAATGAAATACAGGCGTTTAAGTCATATAACCTCAGGAGTAATCTGCTGGCCAGCAATACTTAAGTACACCGTAAGAGACTTTCAGAGTATATCAGAGGCTTGCCCATGCTTTTCCTACCCTTCCTTCTTCCTAATAGGCTGAGAGAGTGTGATGCTGACGTCACCTAACCAATGTCAGCCTTTTATTTACCAGCAAGGACACATACAGACAGCGTGCAGCAGATAATGAAAACAAGACGATAACAATGATAACAGAGAAGACGCAAAATAACTTCTTTTTGCAGGAGGCTATGTAAAAAAAAAATTTAATTGAGAACAAAAACTCACCACAGAGGTCCCCCAAGTGTCCAAAATAGCTACTCTGGAACAGAACCCCCTGTCAGCTGCTATCCCAGGCATGCTTCCAAACACACACTTTTATTTTAAAGATAAAGTGTCATGGTTAGCTACTGGTTAATGCAAGAGTGCTGGGGTGACTTTGTATCTATGTAGCTTTCCTCATACCTTTTTTTAGCACCTGCTATAGATTAATTTATAAATAGATAGACATAGAAAGTGACGGCAGATAAGAGCCACATGGCCCATCCAGTCTGCCCATTTGTTTATTCAAAACTATACTGGCCCTAGACCCTATTTACCCTCAATTTGGGTTTCAATTTACGGCACCTTTCTACTTATGGAATGACCCATTAATCCGGCCAATAAATCTATATGTATTATATTGCTTCTTATGTGCAGTGACAATCATATTGGGAGGTTTCGTTTGGTTGCTACAGGAGAAGAAAATTCCGCTTTTTCTGCCCACCTGTTTTTGATGGTATTTTACCTAAGTACAATTGACATATTTTTTGCATATATTTTTTCGCTGGCTATAAACATTTTCTTGATATTTTATATGTGATTTTAAAAGTTAAATTTTAAACTTTATGGAGTACAGGTGTGCATAAGAATAGTGGCTCCTTTTCTTTCAGTGTAGTGGATCCTTTTCCACTTCACTATACTTGTACATAATTTACATTTTTGCCACTAGTTGCACCCATATCTCATTGGTACTTGCAATACTGTGACATATATATGAGACTGACTCCATCCCTTGGATGCGGTATTTGTTTTCCTTAATTAGCATTTCTTTTTACAGTAGGCATTGGAACAGGAGGAGAGACAAGGAGACAAATCAACACTCCCAAATGTGAAGAAAATGCCATCCAGAGGACAGCAGGTGTGTAAGTAAAGTCTCTAGGAATTAAATACAGGCGTTTAAGTCATATAACCTCAGGAGTAATCTGCTGGCCAGCGATACTTAAGTACACCGTAAGAGACTTTCAGAGTATATCGGAGGCCTGCCCATGCTTTTCCTACCCTTCCTTCCTCCTAATAGATAGGCTGAGAGAGTGTGATGCCGTCACCTAACCAATGTCAGCCTTTTATTTACCAGCAAGGACACATACAGACAGTGTGCAGCAGATAATGAAAACAAGATGATAACAACGATAACAGAGGAGACGCAAAATAACTTCTTTTTGCAGGAGGCTATGTAAAAAAAAAATTTCATTGAGAACAAAAACTCACCACAGAGGTCCCCCAAGAGTCCAAAATAGCTACTCTGGAACAGAACCCCCTGTCAGCTGCTATCCCAGACATGCTTCCAAACAATCACTTATTTTAAAGATAAAGTGTCATGGTTAGCTACTGGTTAATGCAAGAGTGCTGGGTGACTTTTGTATCTATGTAGCTTTCCTCATACCTTTTTTAGCACCTGCTATAGATTCATTTATAAATTGATTTGAGCAACCATCATGTGTGTGTTTTTGGAAGCATGTCTGGGATAGCAACTGAGAGGGGGTACTGTTCCAGAGTAGCTATTTTTGAGACTTGGGGACCTCTGCAGTGAGTTTTTGCTCAATTTAAAAATACACGTTGTAGGACCTAAAGTTGGGACTCTGACAGTTTTAGGACCACCAAAACAGAGAAGCCTTGTACCTGGCTGGTGGCTACTCATATATTTGCAAATGTATGTAATAAGTGTGTGTAAATATAAGCCTTGTACGTGGCTGATCATATATTTGCAAATGTATGTAATAAGTGTGTGTGTAAATATAATTAAGTACGGCTTGCAAATAACAACATAGCCTCCAACCAAATATGTTCTGATGCCACTGTTCTTATTACACACACTACTTTTATTTTCTACTTTGCTTTAGACACCACCAATGTTTGTAGCAGCTAATTTCAGTGATCAAATCAGGATACAGGCAAGGAGACAATTTTTTTTTTTTTTTAAATAAATGACTATGTGAAGCATCACTAGTCTGTACTCCACATATTACCAGCAGGAAGCGAGCACATAAAATTGATCCAGATTGGAATTTGATTGCATTTGGCAATGTGACAAAACCAGGAACCTTTACAAACTCCAGGTGTGTGTCACAATAGTTCAGTCACCAGTAATATGCCACAATAGGACCTGGGAGAGGAAATTGTGGAATAAAATCTAACATCTTAGCAGCACAGCAGAATTGTAGAGACAAAAGGGCTGATATCATGTTGATGGAGGACTGAGTGGCATCAGAAGCAAAGAGGAAAAAAAAACAAAATTAATCCCAGACGGGCTTCCATAAATTAGGCCGTTAACACTGTCTTTGGTTACATATCCAAGCTCTCGACCTTCAGACTGGGATTTTTGAAGTCAGCGGAAATTCTTGATGAGGTTAACAACCCTATTATAGACACCTGCCTGCAATTGATTTTACTTACTGCACGTGGAAGCTCAGAGATCTTTAGTTATGCAATTAAAGAGATGTCTTTTTTTGTACCTTGGAAAAACAGATTTTATTAAGACATTAGATAATCTCACAATTCAGAAGAACCACAAGAGTTTAGGACATATAGCAGCAAAAACTATGACACAAACACACTGAGGTACAATGTATAAGGCGAGCCCTGGAAAAATAACCTGCATGTTCACACTGGAAATTTGCCAGGTAATTTTTAGAGAAAGATATAATGTAATCATTCATATTTTACACTAACCATTGTTACAATAGTTAAACAAAGCCTTATTACACCAGCTGGAACACATACACCAGTTCCTTTTGCTGTTGTAGACCTGCTCCAGGGGAGAGTGTAATAAACAGGTGAGCCAATCCAATCCTCTCACTACAGAGCCAAATAATGGTCATTACTGAAACTAATTTACCAGTTATGCATTAAAGTGGCAATAGATGACAGTGGCTTCAACAAGCCTAACCTCAGACAAGCTTTTATATGAATACAATAATTTGCAAAGGAATGCACAAGCACATTTTCCCATTGTTTTTTTTTTTACATTTTCTGAATTATGAATTAGTGGTAAGGATATACTGTATTTAATTTTTTTCAATTTTTTCCACATTTCCATCAGAACGTAATACACAGAATAAGACCAAAATTAAAATTGTAATTTGCACAAATAACGAAGAATTTAAGACTTAAAATATGCATTCACTTTTAAATTACAATGGCAAAATACTGCAAAAATCACTATAAGCTAAAGGACTCCACTGAACCTATGGGTCGCTTGTTGTCAATTCTGTTGTAAATATAAGAGGAAATAAGACAGCAAAATAAAAGAAACAAAGCATTACAAACAAGAAAAACAGAGACAGAAAAATATGGAAAAGGGCAAGAGATTGCTGCAAAGACAATGGAGTAGAATTCAACCTAAATAAAAATGTGTCCAAAAGTCAGCTTTCTGTATTAATTGCCAGAGGAATCACACAGACCAAGGGGCATTGAATACTTCTAGCGGGCCAATCCAAATGGCTGTGATGTGCAATTCCATGTGTCTCCAGTAATTACTTACAGTAATGTTGTGTGTATCCATGGTGATAGGAGCTGGAATATGGCCTGGCCGAGCCATCTTGACCCATTGTAAAGTATGTAAACAGGACTTCATACATTATGACTCCACCCACCAGGAAAGCCTGGGAAAAAGGTCTCAATTCATGGCACGCTGAAAATAAATATCTCAGCCATTGTTTCCCTTTTACAAAAAGAGGTCTCCAAGTAACATTAGGTTAAGGTTTGCTTAGTAAGCCGTTTGGGCTGCGAGACATTTTCCGTCATCTAGAGAAGATAAATGTAAGCAGTGAATAGTAATATGAAAATAAAGGGCAGGTGCTCGTTATTCTAAGGCAAGAACCAAGAGCAAATAGACATGTTCATCACCTGTCTCTGTTGCTTTAGCTGGCAATTCAATAAAACCGCTCTGAGTACAGGGTAATATTAGTCTGCATGTTCAGCTGTCAGGTCAAAAGGACTTCATTCTCATTGATGCCGTCGTCCTGCCATGTAGGATTATTTTCCACAAAGGCACACAATGTTAAAGTGTCATTAGTGCCTCTCAAATAGGAGATCGGCATTTTTGTGTTCTGCAGTATCTCTTAACAAATCTAAAATGCCATTCAGGTAATACTTTGTAAATCGATAGTACTATGATGGGTATGTGTACATATCACAGTCACTCTTATATTAAAAATGGGGGACATATTTAAATATAAGCAGATTTCCAATGCTTTCTTTCAGACTAACAAAACAAAAATAGAGCTTAGACTACAGTAGCGTGCAGTATTTGTGAAGATCGGTCAAGGTTTAACTTGCCACCATCCACTACAAGCTGCAAAATGTGCTATTTGCTTAAATAACTAAGTAACAACAATTATAACCTAACAAAAGATTTCACCAAATTTTTTTTTATAAATTTCCACTGAAGCAAAACATGAAAATAAAGGAGCACACGGCCCATGTAGACAATGAAAAGCAAAACGTCTTCCGTCCATGCAGTTAGCTACCTACAAATCCGTATGTTACAGAACATGCAACTACCTGCTACAGACACAGGAACACAGAAACTATGGTCCGGCTTCAGTTACGTAGTTTTCATCTTACGTACGTTGCTTTAAAAATTGAGCTACTACACATGCATTCTAGCTTATTTATGCTATCTACGTACCATTTCTGTATCTAGATAGTGTAAATAAGCTACTACAAATGCGTAGTAGCTCAATTCTTAAAGCAGCGTATGTAAGCCGAAAACTACGTAACTGAGAAGCCGGATCTATAACCCTATTTTTCCAACCACTATTATTCCACATACAGCACATACTTCTAAATAGCGCTTGTTGGCTTTATAATTAATAGTTGCTGAAGTGAAATGCAAGTTTTTGTTAACATACTACAGAAAGCAGGACAGGCTTCTTACAGGATAGTATAACCAGAGCCAGGTCACCACTTTGGGAATAAAACCCAACATTAAAATGTAACAATTGGAAGAAAATACTTAAATTAGTAAATTTCTTTCTGATCATTCAATGCTGCTTTATATCTAACCATAAATTAGAGCTAATGATTGTAGCAACTTATCGAAGGACTAGATAACACGTATTGTTCTACTGCAGCTCAGATCTGCCCTCTAGTGGTAAATGAAGATTTGTTATGCAAAACATTATCTACTGGGAAAAAAAAAAAAGAAAGTTCATTTTTTTTATCCTATTTTTTTTATTACAGACAAAGCCTAAACATAGACCTAAAGTATAAAGCAAGACCTTAAATATTTACACAAATGGAAATGCAAACAAGTTATTTTAAATAGGAGTCATGAAAATCAAATATGGTTCAGAAATTTGAAGAAACCCGAGTGCTGAAAAGGAATGAAACATTTCTATGAAATAATTAGCATGGTTATAATCTGTGCTTCCTCCGATCTATTATAATACATTTCCCCTGAATCATAGTGAAAAAGGGCCCCCGAATTCTCAGAAGCTCAATGTGAAAACTATTAAGATTTTAAGAGAGGGTGACTGTTTAATGATCTTGGGTCTCAAAGAGAAAAATGAGCTTATTTCTTAGTCTTAAAATGTTGGTTCATGTCAAAAATACGAAGGAACAAACTATCGCCTTTGATGTCACTGATTAAACAACCTTTGTCTCTAGAAAAAAAACCCTAATGGAATGAGTAAGTAGGCTGTAATATCATGTATAATAACTCACTTGACCAATGGTAAACATTTCAGAGTCAGGGACTCTGAACTCTCAGCTCATGGTGAATGAATGACTTTACAGTCACATAAATATGCTCTTAAATGCCAAACAAATACTACTTGGGTTTGTTTGTTAGCTCATTTTAGTAACTAGACATTAGTAACATAGGACCCGATCCAGACTTATGCAAGGAGTGGAAAATAACAGCATCATGCGTGTAGCCATGCACACACTGCACTTCCATTACAGATCTGAATTCTCCTGAGCCAGACTTCTGTAATGGAAGAGTTTCCGATGGCGGGGTACAAGGTACATGTATGCAAGGTGGCAGGGGTGAGGTCATTCAATTGTACAGTAAGGGTGAGTTTCAGCCCTTACGTACTATCCAGACTTCCGCAACATTCCCATTTCACATGGGGGCCGTACAGAACTATTAAGGTAGGGTCCATGGTTTATAGATCACTGCTACCACTGTGCTCGATATGAGATATATTATGATTGTGGATAAGAAACACCAAAGAATATAAATATGTAACTCCCTAGATGCCACATAAACTGTTCATCGATAGATATGATTTACTGTTATAAAAGGTCTCTGAAGATAATTATTTTACAATGGTGATTTATATATGTAGATCAGGGGTTCTCAGTCACTTACCACTAGTGGTTAGCAGGCCAGTGTCTGGAACGAGGAAAGGGGTGCAGTGCTAGCAGCAGGACCAAAATGATAGGCTGGCCAAGTGTGCTCTAGATCAGAGGTTCTCTTTTATTGGTGTGTACCAGTTACCCATTATGGAATTAGATCACGTACCATTGACTAATCCAATACTGTCCTTCGTTTACCTCTCTATACTGTCTTGCTTTACATCAACTACCAGGCACGATGACGGTGGAGACATCGACAAAGGGGAGAGCTGTGACAAGCCCCAAGGTTCAGATGGACCCCTGCAATCCACTATTGAGGATGGATGTTGGTCCCAAAAACATAGGTGTACCAGGACCCCAAGATTTCTGTTGCCAAGCCTCTCACCTACATCATTCCATCCACCCTTGTTATCGTCCAGCTATTAGCATATTAACTTCTTAAGCTTTTAATAAATATATCCTCAGACGTCCTACTTGTATATTTACAAATATGTGACATTGGACCTAAATTAAGAAGGTGCTTAAAATAAGAGGAAAGTCACTCCTGGGCTAAACCATGTTGATTGCAGGGGAGTCATATTTTATCTGTTGCAAACAGTATTAGAACTAAGAGGTGATGTTTCCTATCACAAGTCTAAATAACAGTGTGATAGTAAAGCTGGTCAGTATCTGTGTGCAGTAAGCAATTCAAAGATATATCCCTGCATGCAAATTAACAATTATACAATTAACTTGACACCCCCTGAAATCAACATGGTTTAGCCCAGGAGTAACTTTCCTCTCTTAATTTAAGCACTTCCTTAAGTCTGAATCAGGCCCAGGAGGTAGATACATATATGTTCTATATTTTTGTAATAATTTTCAATATATATATATTATTTTTTATTTTTTTACATATGCTATTCAGTCCCCAACATATTACAATCACTCATGGTTAAAGTACAAATACTTCTGGATGCTATATCACTTTCCAATTCTGCCTAGTTGCCCCGTGTACCATCAGACATGGGTTCTAGAGAGTGGCTGAAAACCATCCCAGACAGAGTGATCTTTTACAAGAGGTGTCCTGCTTAAGATAATGTGCATATATGTAAAACTATAATACTGTAAGTATTGATTCCTGATAACAATCATTTATTTTAAAATTAAAGCTTCACAACAGATCATATTACAAACAGTAGTGTGGTTATCCTGAGGTTATCCACAGATATATTCAGAGGCACTACGGCATGTTAAGCTTATATGTATCTCAAAGAAGCCATTAAAAAGATAAAGCAAATGCTACTTTTATTCAACAGGTGATGTGCAACAAGTTCTGAAATAAAAAAAAATGTATCCCATGGAACGAATAAAAAACGAAATAAATCACTATTCACTCTGCCTGGTGACTGGTTCATAACGGCAGCTTTACAAAATACAATTTTCCACAGGAGAATACTATGATTAAATCGGTATTTAAGACAAATTTTCCTGAGAGGTTCCCAGCGGGGGATGGTTCTTATTGTTAGGGCAGTACACTATTTCCTCTCACCCACAAAAAGTCATACAGGGAACCTGCACGGTGTTAGTAACACTAAGCAGCACTTCCTTAATCACTCATTTCCAACAATTTATGGATGATCAGTGGCAAAAAAAAAAAATTCATGAAAGAATTCTGTGGAAGTCAGTTGAGACAAACAGGCTTTTGCTTCCAAACCAATGCTGCGACCCTTTAAAATGGAGGCCTGATATGAATTAAACCGCTGGAAAATAAAGGGTCGTCTGGTCATAAAATACAGTACTGGGTCACTTTTATGTAAGTTTGCCAAAAGGGACAAAAACCAGGACAATTTCAAACTGTGACACAGGATAGAAGCATATTAAAACAATCTTGCTTTCTTCTCCATAGTGCTGTCATGTTACTCAGCTTTATAGACCTTGCAAACAGGAGACCCGACCTCTTCGATTTCCACCTGGCCCACCTAATTAATTAAGCAAGGAAGTTACCTTACATTTTTTTTTGTCCTATTTGCTTTTATTATCAGCCACTTCGTTTGATGTTTTAGAAGTTAACCTCTTAATCCCACTGAACATTTTGGGGATGTCTGGATCATTTGGGTAATTAGTCAGGATGTTTCTGTCGCTCATGTTCAATCTTATGCAACAACTTTCAGAATGATGTCCAGGATTAAAAAAAATAAATAAATATGACGGTAAAGGGCACCTTGTAAGACTGGCGGTATGTATGTATGTATGTATGTATGTATGTATGTATGTGTGTTACACACACACACACACACACACTCACACCCTTGACATTCATTCATTAAGGAAGTATGCAGCAAGATCTATAAATACATTTGTATGATCCCAGAATATCCTCTTGCCAGTTACACACAACCAGTTCATGGTTAATGGGACCCCTCCTCCCCAGGAGAAGTAAGATGCATTATAATGTGCATCCAGCTGACCTATCCTGGGGTTTGACGTCAGGACGCAGCACTGCGTGTAGGCAAGTAGGAGAAACCAAAAAAAGGGGATTTTTCCCTTCTGCTCTTTTCCACTGCCAAAATGGACCTGCAGATTATCCCAAGGATATGCGTGGAGCAGGATTCAGGAGTTCCTAGGAAAGCCTGGCTATAAGAAGGGAACACACATTTGAAAGTGAACTACAAAAATGTTCATTATTTTAAATAATCTATCAAAAGCTAACTCATTATAGCAAAGATATTTATTTTCACATGGTCTACAAAAATGTATTCAAATTTGTCACTTGCCTAAAAACATCAGTCCTGTCTGGAACTGAAGAAACTGAAGTGTAGAAGAAGTGAAGATGTTGCCTATAGCAACAAAATAACTTTCATAGACAAATAGCAGATATAATGGAATTACTATCACCTTCCTTACTAACCATTATAACACCCATACTAATAACATGGTACTCTTGCTATCAGATAATAAGATACATAGTTTAGTAAATTACTGAGACTTGTGTTTTGTTTTAAAAATAAAACAATAAAAAACTATTACAATAAAAAAAAAATTAATTTTTTTAAATTAATATTAGCTATCACCTTACATCAATTCTTTAAATTGTTACCAATTTTGGGTAGACACTGCTTAAAGCAGGGGCGCACACCTATAAAATCACACATAACAATTTCATAGCAATTGCACGTCCTGATGAGCTTGTCGATTCCTTTGTACACATTATACCATTTACCAGCAGATCTGGGACCATCATCTCTTCTAACCATCTGCTGAATCAATTATGACTCCATGCACACTGTACAGATTTCTGGCTATGCTGCACAGAAGACTGCTAGTAAAGTCAGACAGATCACCATACCCGTGTATATACTATCTACATTACTCTGACATGGTACCATTTGTGCTCATGATTTGTAGGACATTCATAAAACTAAATCGTTCAACTTTTTTTATTGCTACAAATCACGATTGTGGGAGACATATTATCGTTCCAATTGGAATTGGTCTGGAATTGTATGATCGGCCTGATAATTGCATAGCGGTATACCCAGCTTTAGACTAAACTCTAAATGACTATGACCATAATGCCTTTTGTGTAAGCACCGTAAGAATTCTGTTCAAACTATACAAAATATACTGGTTAAACGCCTGTGTAGAGGTGTAAAGAAGTCAACATACTAAAGTATATAGAATTTGCATTTTAACGCTAAATTTGTACTATTCACTACAAAAAAAAAGTAAAACCCAGCTTCTCAAACGTACAAGCGACATACCCCAGAATAGCACTGCACAAGCTTGCTCTATAGAGAACAACAGTGCTCAAATTTACTCAGATCTTGCAGAAAGTTTTTTATTGTTCTTTAAACCATTTAGAGAACAGAGTAAGAACACTCATGTGAAGGTATAACATCTATAAACCCAGAAACAGGTGGTGGATGCTAGACAGGATCAGAAGCTATTTTTGAAGGCAAAACAGGAGCTTTTTATGCAGTTTGCCATATTTGACACGACCATGAAAATCTGACATTCCTTCTTGTGTCGCAACCTATTCTGCTAGATAATGTAGATAATGCAGGAATGGAGATGATGGAAGAAAGTCAGTAGATCCAGAATTTTGTCAGCTGTAATGAATGGAGTGTACCCCCCCTTCCCGAGCTTTCCTTGTAGTGCAGTCTAATGGTTCTCCTGCTCTTCACCATTTAACAAGGCAAGGAGAATTGGGAACAACAGAGCCTAGGAACCTTTACCATTACCAGGCAGTCTGGAACAAAGATTGGTCAGATGGCCATCAGAGGCCAAGGTCTGGGCATGAGCAGACAAATGTACAGTTAAGAAACAGGAGCTGACCAGCAAGACTACTGCTAAAGGGCATATCTGAGGCACTAAGGACAAAGATGCTTTGATTGAAATACGGGACACATACTTGTTTGTAACAAGAACCTATTATCAATATACAAATAAATGTTATGACATGTGAAGAACACAACAAAGACACAAGCAAATCAGCATTCAGGGCCCGGCAGAATTACGCAGGTCAGGAATTCCCTTGCATAAGTCCCCTGACAAGTAACATTGGCGCATGCGCCCACCAGATGTTACGCTTACGTAACTTCTACCATATGCAACTCCGTTCCGTGCGGGAGCTGATCAGAGAAAGGGGCCGGCCCTTGACATCCGCATGTCTACAGGCAGAGACAGGCATGCTAATGAAGGGCCGGGGTGTGGCGATCGTGGATCGGGCATCCGTAGCAGCGCCGTAGGGATGCTGGAGGGGACGTCCTCCAGCGTCCCTACGTTAAGGTTAGTGCAGGTGGTGTGGCGATCGTGGATCGGGCATCCGTAGCAGCGCCGTAGGGATGCTGGAGGGGACGTCCTCCAGCGTCCCTACGTTAAGGTTAGTGCAGGTGGGCGGGGGGAGCTAGGTAAATGAGGGTAGA
>WWET01000004.1:916579-951125 GCA_011038615.1 Limnodynastes dumerilii | reverse complement strand
ATATATATATATATATATATAGATAACTTATACTAACGGTTAAAATCGTAATTTTTTAAGTGATGAGTAAGGAATAATTGCATTATATAAGAACGTGGCTCATACATATGTACGTTGTGGAAATCATGTTTATTTTTGAACTGTGTGTTCCCTAAAACATTATGAATTAATAATAGGAATTATTATTATTGGTTTTATACACTTACATATGAAATAATTTAGAGATCTCTTTGGTTTCAATATGTTTTTGGTTTTTTTTTGTATTCAGTTGTTGTATTTTTATCAGTATGCCATATTTATAGCACTGTGTCCATCGTCCTGAGCACAAATGCAACGCTTTTATCTAAAAACCAGACAGAAGCACAGCTCTGGATCAGGTCCATTGCATTATAGATCTCCTGCTGTGATTATATTTTGACAAATTACATTGCAATAATTAAATTTTTGGATCAGTTTTTTTCATAGCTCATAGTATATGCATAATCTTACCTTTAGCCCTATTTTTAGGACCACTAACTGAATATAACCAAAAAAAATCGTGTATCTCCCGGGCAATATGCCTATGGCGCTAGTAGGTGGCGCTGTGAAGGAGAAGCTTCACTGAGATTTGTTTGCAGTTCTCTATGTTCCGGAAGTTTCTCGTTTTCTACAATATGGCAGCGCCCATGTGCGGCGTGATGTGTACAAGTACTCAAGGTAAAAGTGCGTAAAAGCAGCAGGATGAAGCACAAGAGCCAAGTCCGGGGTGGATCAGGCCAGATTAAGAAGCTTCAGCAACGGGTACAGAAGTTTGTGGACAAAGCGGAGAAATATGACTCTGCAGCTGTCAAGACCGCGCCTGGCGCATACCCAGAGCCTGGAGTGCGAGTAAAGAGCCGCAAGGAGCTGAGGAAGGAGAAACGCCTGTCTAAGAAGAGCAGAAAGAAGGCATTCCTAGAGCGCAAGTTCTTGGGGCCACAGGCGGCTACTGAAATAGTATTGGAAGAGTCCGGGATCAAACTGGTGAAGCCACTGAAGAAACCAGCAGTAGATGGGCAGGGGAAGAAACCAGCAGCAGATGGGCAGGGGAAGATAACTGGGAAGAAATCAGTAGCTGGGCAGGGGAAGATAGTAGTGAAGAGATCAGCATCAGAGGAGACCCATTCAGAGCCCAGTAAAAAGAAGAAGAAGAATAAAATGAACAAAGATGAGGCGAGGAGAAAAGCCCTCTTAGAGGACAATGAGAAGGAAGAGAAGGAGATTAAGAGACTAGAAAAGAGTCTCAAGATGAATAGGCGGAAAAATAAAAGCTCCCTTCCTCAGGCCTTCACACAAGATGGGTTAGATTATATCCTGGGGGTCCTTGAGCCAGGAGGCTCTGCATCTGGTCTGTATGAAGATGAGGAGGAAGAGGCAAACATGGCAGATAAATTACACAAACTGTCAGAGAGACAATTTGAGGAGGAGGAGGAGGAGGAGGATGTGGAGGGCAGCGACCAGGAAGAGGAGATGACGGATGATAGTGATTTGGAAGTTGTTGATGGTGATGATCTGAATGAGGAGGAAAATGATGAAATGGATGATGATGATCATGTGGAGGATAGTGATAATTCACTGTCTGAGAAAGATCATGCAGTTGATCAGGAATCTGAGGAAGATACTGCTAAACAAGAATCAGAAGATGCTTCTGAGGGATCCCACAATAAAGAAGTTTGTGATCCACCTGCCATGAACAAGGTATGTTTCATCTTATAGATTTTATCCCACAGTTAGAGCATATTTACAGTTTCCATTTAACCTAAGACAAGTCCATGGCTGTTAAACTCTGAGATGCCCTGTGTGACATTTGTAGCTTCTGTGTTACAAAAGAAGTCTGTGTGTAACAGTGTGCTTTCTATTCTAATGACCTGCCATCTAATAGATGTTTGAGTCGGTTTGCACTTGTTTGACAGTCTAAAGCATCAAAATAAACCTGCGGCTCAGCCATTATACCGTGACCATACATTTATGGATCCCAGGACTCACTTTTTTACATAAATATATCTGAAAAAACAAACAAAAAGCAGTAGTGATAGGTTTCAGTTGTACCAAACGCATTTATATGAATACATTTTCACTTACCCTGGCAGTCTCCTCTTTTCCTCGTTAGCGTTGGCTCTTTAAATTGCACTAAACTGACCTTATTTGCCACTCCGGTATGATCTAAGGTCACGTCTGTGTCATACAAAGAGCAACCATTGAGGAACAATAAGAAAGAAAATTGAAGACTTCTAAGGTAATTGAAAGCATGGCAACATAAAGACACACATTACCTGACTGCTGCAGGACAGCATTCGCTGCAGTGGGTATGCACTTGCTGGTCCGGCCAGCCCTATTTTGACTATGATACAGCAGCTGTATCACTGATGAAATGCTTGTCAAATACTTATTCCGATCCATTCCCAATAGCAACAGGCTGCAGTACGTATAAGGTTAAGGTTTAAAAGGAAGGTTAGGGTTGGGCTGTGGGAAACGGAGTCGCAGCACCTCCGCTTTTTAAAATGGAGATAGCCGGCAATTGCCAGCAGTCACTATTCAACTGACCTGCGATGGTCTGTCGGAACACAGACCATCATACCAAAAACCACGTGGTACAGAGGCAGCCAACATGGCAGGTAACATTGTTGGCATGCCGATCTAAAGAGACCTAGACCATTGCATGAACTAATCAATGAAAAGTGTGGTCATTGAGGAGTTCCATCTAATCAAGCAAGCACAGTGCTGACATTTTAGGAGGGGGCCCACTGATGTATAATCAGTGTTGAGTAAGTTTGCCAAAGAAGCATGGTCTCTGTTTTGGTAGTAAATGATAGATTGGAAAGATACTGAGATATGATTGTGATTGGTGGAGCCCCACCCTACATTATAATATACAACACAATAATAATTACATATATTGTATTATTCTTACATATACATACCGGATGTAGTATATCATAGTAGTTTTACCAGGAGTATTTGAGAAAATAACCATGTTCACCAAATTCAACAATGCCAAACTGGGCTTTAAAGTGTGCTTTTATTTATCCATTTAAACATGGGTTTGTGTATATTGCTAATTATAGTATGGTAATAGTATAATACTAGTGCTACAACTGGACACATCTTCATCTACTTCCCGCCAATTCTTCCTGCTTTATTGCAGGATTTTTAGGTGTAGCTTGTAACATGAAATAGTAACATGTGGATTGAGCTAGCTGCACTCTTCTGTATTTCTGGGGGTGTAATAGAGTGTTTCTGAGTTAGTGCACACATATAGAGACTTTTTATTTTTTCTTGTGGATGTAGTTGGAGATTTTCATTAGAAGTAGCAAAAGGAATACACAACGTTTTAGACTTAAATCTGCAAAGATCTTCTGAATTAATAATTGTGGACCGGATTCACAGTTAAGAGGAATTTAAGAAGGCCTGGGTTCTCAATTATCCACACCTAAGCGATCGGTAAACACTCGTGACACCCCTCCCCCATTTTATAGGTGCTTAAAGGTTCTTAAGAGTGTCACGGGCAATGTTATCTTCCCATGTGGAAAGTACGCACAGAGTTTAGTAATCTAATTGAAATGACTCCCACCCACCCACTTTACTTGGCTCTTATAAAGGCTGCACTGGCACTACTCTTACAGAAAAACTGTGTGCAGACAGTAATGAATCTACGTGCCTATATGCTATATAGATTGCATAGCAAACCATACTACACAGTACTTAAAAACCTTAAAATACGCACCTAAGAAATCGCAGCTCCTTGGGTGTGAATGAGGGCCTGTGCTGTAGGCTTATATAAATGAAGACTTTGTTTAAAACTCTGATGGTTAATGTAAAAAATATATAAAGCATTCATTACAGATTACAATGACAGATCACACCTGCATAAGAACGATAGTATAATAGATTTTCATTTGAGCAGGTAATTATTTAATGACTACACGGAACATAAACTGGTCTTGCACTCCATACCAAACAATATATAAGTTTTAAGCTTCAGCACTTACATAAATAGGAAATTAGATATATTTCGCAAGTTCGTCTTACCGCTTTATTATATCTTATGCTTATAATACACTTGCCTGCTGGCTAGTCGTTGTTCTCGATGTATATAGCTAATAGGCATTATTTAAACCACATTCTGATATTCTATAATTTCACTAGAGTTTTGGGGCCAGATTTACTAAGCTGTTAGTTTCGAAAAGTGGAGATGTTGCCCATAGCAACCAATCCAATTCTAGCTCTCACTTTTCTGTTACATACTAGAAAATGTCCACTAGAATTTGATTGGTTGCTATGGGCAACATACATCTCCAATTTTCCAAACACACAGCTTAGTAAATCTCACCCTTGGTTTAATGGATAAGAGGGATTTTGGTTAAGGTACTAGGGCAGTATCACAGGACCCTTTCTTCTCTACACAATGGTGGACCAGTTTTCATGGTTCTTGGCAGAACCAGCTACTGTGTGCGGTGACTGAGTAGTATAAACCATGCCATAAGGATTGTGTGAAAGGGGTATGTTTATGCCGATCAGAATACTTACCATTCTATTAAAAGAAAATTCCGAAAATGGTGCCTTTCTGAAATAGAGACAGACGAAAATTAGCGTACAGCTGTCTCTACTTCTAAAAGGCCCCGTTGGCAGCGGTGACTCCCACAAGTGTGAGAGGACTATAACTGGTTAGCCGGTACTTGATAAGATGTATGGACCGGATTCACAACCCCGCAATGTTTTACATACGTGCCTATTTTTCCGATTATAGCTACTACGCATGCATAGTAACTATTTTACACTATCTACATTGCGTTTTGTTATGTAGATTGCGTACATGCGTTCTTTAAAGACCGCATGTGCGCAATCTACATAACGAAATGCTACATAGATAGCGTAAAAAATTGCAGGCCTGTGAATCCGGTCCTATATTTGTAGGAAGAAGCGGAAGAAAAAGTGCCCCAGTGCATTGTCTTTAAGCAGTTACTAACGTGCCATAATCTGTAACATAAAATGCAGAAACGTTAGTTACACACATGTGGAAATATCTGAAGAGCCACCATCCCTTTTGAAGACTTTTTTGCTTTGGTGGTTCTGACTATAGTAAGAGTCCCAATATTCGGTCATATTTCATGTGTTTTTAAATTGAGAGCTAAACAAACCTAGGGCTTCTGTGGATCATCACCCCTGTTAGCTGATCCCAGACCTACACAGAATGGTGGCTGCTCAAATCAGATTCTAGGTTAATACAAACCAGTTGCGTGTAATCCAAGAAAAAAGTGCCCCAGCACACTGCCGTTAACTAGTAACTAACTTGCCACTCTATGGGGCAGATTCAGTAGGGCACATTGTGCCGCTGGAATGGCACATTGCGCAAATTACCATCACAGATTTTATCTCGCGCACTATAGAGGTGCGATATAAAATCTGTGATGTTCAGGTAGCGTAATAGAGGGAATTAGATGCACTTTGCACCTATTCCTGTCATCGCAGTCAAATGAATCTGCACCTATCTGTAAAATAAAACAGAATCATTAAAACAAATTTGGGATTTTGCACTGCGACTTGCAAAGTAAAAGTCCAGTTATCTGTCCAGTTTTATCTTTTGTGACCGGTTTCTACCTCTCTCCCTCTGTTATTGCCAGAACTATTATCATTATACATTTGTCCAAATAAGTAACTATGTTAGGTGACATTTTAATAAGCTTTCCTACAATGTCAGGCTTTTCCAATGATAGCATGCCTTCTGTTATCTGCAATACTGTACTTCTCCTGTGTCTTACAGACTGCTCCGGGATTGGCGAACAAGTATGTCCCTCCACAGCTGAGACAGACATCTGATGCTGTGGATATGAAGAGGAGGGAGGAACTGGAGAGGCTGAAGAAAAGCGTGAAAGGATTGATGAACAGGTATCACATGACACATCCACCTAAATAATAGTGTCCTTTATCGTGAGTTGTGTGCTGTATCTTGGCTCCAGGCCTGGAGTGCATCAGCTACTTTAAAGTTCATATTTTTAATTGACAGGATGAAACTCTGTGAACTTTAAATCAATCAAAGCTTCAGCTAATTAATTTACTGGTGTTTTGAGCGGATGCTGCAGGTCACTGTGTGATAGATGGAGTTTACCCTTTGCTTGTGCAAGTTGATATTTTTTCTTTCTGGCACACCTTGTACTGCATCAGTTTAGAATTATTGTTACAGATACTTTTGCAATCCTATAATATATGCTGAAATTGAATTTTAATTGGTTAATGAGTGATTGCTTTTACACCCAGCTGCAGAAACACAAGATCAGCAGTTGCTTTATATAAAATTACAATGACTAAACTCACATAGAGCATGGAAATGATGAGACTCAGGGCCAGATTTACTAAGCTGCAGATTTGGAAAAGTGGAGATGTTGCCCATAGCAACCAATCAGATTCCAGATGACATTAAATAGTATGTAAAGGAAAATGAGAGCTACAATCTGGTTACTATGGGCAACATCTCTGCTTTTCCAAACCCGCAATTTAGTAAATCTGGCCCTTGTTTTTTTTTATATTTTGTTTTTCTATTTTAAAAGGGTCTGCAAATTAAGAATTTTCCCCTGTAGGCTTTTGTTTTTGATTTAGAGCAGTCAGAGAATCATTACTATAAAAGCTATGGAAATTTTAGAATGGGTTTAATACACCATGTTGTGTGCCCCAGTTGTGTTGTGTTTTTTTAAAATAAATGATTGCACTTAATTGGGCAGTTTTTCTCTTATTACGTTCTATTAGTGTCAGAGGGGGAGGGGGAACCAGATCAGAGAGATACTAAATCTGCCTAGCATCAGCTAAGACTCCACAAACTTCTCTCTAACAAATGACTTAATTATAAGTAACGATTAGGACTAATACTTAACATTACTTATTGTTGTTTTCAGTTTCTTCCATCTCCGAGTGTACTTTGTATTTTTATTTTTTTTATATGTTTAGGTTATCTACATATATTCATATGTGATAGGAATAATAAACAGTAAAAAAAATGGTTTTATTGAAATTTGTCAAATAAATAATGTCAAAGCACAGTAGATTTATATAATAAATGTTGGAAAGCATTTGTGATCAAGGTTTCTAATAGATAGCAATGTTTCACAGTATTAATATAAGCAAGATTATTTTTTTTTAAACTAAATGAATGTAAAAACACTAGTTTATACAAAAAAGTATTAAATAAGAAAAAAAAGTTTTTGTTTTTTTTAAACTCGTTTCTTCCCCCTCCCTTTCCCAACCATGATTAATGTATAAGGAAGGTATAGTAGGTGTGTAGAAACAGGAGTCTGTAAATATGTTTCAATTGAGACTTGGAGCCAATCTCTGAAGACAATCTTTCAGCATGGAAGGAGACTCTAGTAAATACTTCTATTTGTCATGGAATGTATCCAGGTTACATACAGCTCTCTTATTTGTCCTCTCCTAGGCTCAGTGAACCAAACATGGCATCCATCAGTGGGCAGCTTGAGGAGCTCTACATGGCCAACAGCAGAAAAGACATGAATGAAACCGTAGCCAACATCGTCCTTAGCGCCTGCATCACTCCCGCCGTCATGCCAGACCGGCTAATGATGGAGCATGTTCTCCTGATCAGTATACTGCACAACACTGTGGGGATTGAGGTTAGGAGATCTTTCTATGGATGCCATGGAAGTGGTGCTATAGCTTTTACCATCTGGATTTCTCATGTATTTTCATGGGACTGTTCTAAACCTGGAGAAAATTTGCTCTGGTTGTAACTTTAAATTAATAGATTTATCACTTGTATTGTTGCTTGGGATTGGTCCTTCATCTCTCCACCAATCAGTGCATATAATTGGCTTTGTCTTGGTCTGATAATGTATATACGACAACCATTATCACTAATGTACAATTTATGCTAACAGAACATCAATTCTATCTAATATGATTTATCCTGTTATAGCCAAACCCCATTATTATAAAATCAGCACAAAAATGAACTAGGAGCCATTGTAGATCTGTTTTCAGAAGCTCTTGATGTTCTTGTTTCCAGGTGGGAGCACACATCCTGGAATCTGTGGTGAAGCAGTTTCATGATCTGCTTGGAAGCCACTCTGAAAGTAAAGAGTGTGACAACTTGATCCTGTTCATTGGGCACTTGTACAACTTTCACGTCATCGACTCCTGTCTGGTGTTTGACATCCTAAAGATGCTGGTGAACACGTTCACTGAGAAAGACATAGGGTTGATCCTGTTGCTGCTGAAAAACGTTGGCTTCTCCCTCCGGAAAGATGACGCGGTGTCGCTCAAGGAACTGATCTGTGACGTTCAAAACAAAGCTAATGCTGTAGATAAGGCACTGCAGGATCAGAATCGGGTAAGACAGAGAGAGCTCTCTTTAAGGCCATCTCCTCCACCACTGCTCCCTACCTCTTCTCTCATTTGCCTCCACACTCCCTCCCACCCACTTTGATCAACGAACCACTGCACTCTCTTCCCAACTTATCACTGCTTCTCAAGCCTGAGTCTAAGATTTCCCATGCTGCTCCGCTTCACTGGAACAATCTCCATTTTCAGTCAGGTTTTCCCCATCTTACAGGCCTTTAAGTGTTCCCTTAAAACAATCCTTTTCAGGCTTACCTACCCCTCCAGCACTTAACTCCTTGTCCTTCTCGCTGCTCAGTCTCTAACTCCCCTCCACTCGCACTTTGTGACCTAACCCTCCCCTCTTCTCCTGTCACCTGTTTGTCCACCTATCGTCTTTGTCTCTATGCTCATCTGCGGCACTCCCATTCCCCCATCTCTTCCTGCTCTCTCAGCCCTGTTTAGTGCCTCATGGCAACCGTTTCTCTCCCATTCTCTCTCTGGTGTTCCCCTTTCTGCTACTCTGCCCTTTGCTTTTCTGGAGGAGTGCTCTTTGTTCCTCTCCCCTTTCCTCATTTCACATTGGTATTATCAGTATTTTCCATTCTGTATTTTGTTATCTTGTTAATCATTTTAATATACTGTTTTGCACTGTATTTCCACGCTGTATCTCTGTATTACTTTATACGGCGCAGCTGACACCTTCCGGCACCCTATGAATAAAAGTTAATTTATTATAAATACTATGTATATGTGCAATATTAGGGAGAAGTTTTCTTACAGTTATACAACGCTTTGCCTTAGATAACTGTTGTAGGTGACTTCTTCACCTCCATGTTGCCCTGTCCCTATAATTATCATTTTATAATCGGGGCAGAGAGACGTGTTTCACTGGCTTTCAGAGGTGGCTAACCCTTCCTAAGTTTTGTCACAGTATCACAACCGTTATTTACACTTGTCACAAAATGTGTTCTTTTCTGAATCCTCAAGCATTTTTAATGCAGTTACTTTGTAAGGGTTCTCTTATATTAAGTTACTGTATACTTCTTTTTTCTTTTCTTCTAGGTTCGGTTTATGTTAGAGACCATGCTCGCATTAAAGAACAATGATATGCGCAAAATACCAGGTTATGACCCTGAACCAGTGGAGAAATTGCGTAAAGTTCAGCGCTCATTGGTAAACCATCATTCAGAAAACGGGTTTCTGAGTCACTTAAAGAAGGAGATTTGTTTTGTTATAAGCAGGTTTGCCAAGTGCTGGTCATGGAATACACCCAGAGATGACTTGTGCTTCTAGTAATATGGGATATAAAAGAAATTTACTTTATCTATTTAACTAACATGTCGCCCAAATTCACTAATTCATGTCTTGTTCTGTTCTGTATCTCTAGTGCTGGGAAGGGAATTTTATTTAACTAAAGTAACCTCATATTAAAAGGGGTCAATAAATGGGTTTCCACCTTTAGACAGTTTGACCTTATTATTGGTAAACAATCCTATAACTTTACTAAATATTGTTTAGTTCTTCCGTGATTTTATTGTTTTTTTATCCAGACCACGTGATTTGTTTTCTTTGCCCTTGATTATGACAAAAACTGCTCTGTAGATTCAGTTCTGTCAAAAACACAGAGCTCATCTCTCAGGTTTACGAGTGTTAAGTTGAGTGCATTTGATTGGTAGCAAAGGATTTGATAAAATACACAGAAAACACAGAAAACTATATAAAAACTGTAAAAACGTTATCCAATAACCTTTTAAAACAGAGCCATTGCAAACATGAGAAGATGAAATCCTTAAAATTCATTATAGAAAATTAATATGTGGAAGTAAAATAACTGGGATTCCTTTAGAAAATGTCAAAAACTGGGCCCACCTTAGCAGAGCAGGGTCTGAGGCAAAGCCTCCTGGGGGCCCCTTCCCTTATCTGGTGCTTGTGCAGAATGGCACCTGAACTGCTCCTGCACAGATTGCCTGCAGGTGATTGGTTGTTTGTAAACATGCTCAGCTGCCAGATTCATTCACAGAGCCACGACCATCTGGTACAGTGTTATTAGTGTATGGTGGCTCTGTATAAGCGACGGGGAGTAATAATGGCAGGGTCAATATCTGTGAATATGGATTACGGTCCTGGCCAACCCTCTCCATGACTACTCTCATATACAGAGCTGCGGATCACTACTAATGTACTGTAGCAGGTGGCCAGAGCTCTGAATGAAGCTGGACGCGCCCCCTAGGGTCCAGTGCATGGGCCCTGGTTTAAATGCCCTGGAGGCTGTACTGTGTAAAATGACCTTTGTGTGTGTAGAAGATTGCACAGTTCTTGTGTATTCTAATTCCACGCATCACAAGTTGTAACTGGTAACTGCAGCCCCAGGATGGTGAGGTCTTGATGTGTTCCTCTCTTTGTGAAGGCTCACAGCAGCATGTCTGGCAGTGACACTCGCCTCCGTGTATCCCTGGAGAATCTCTTGGAAGCAGACAAGGTTGGAAGGTGGTGGATTGTTGGCTCGTCATGGAGTGGGGCGCCTATGATCGACCAGTCTTCGGCCAAGATGCCTTCTGTAGCAGTTGGGAAGGTATGAATGTTGTGTCTGGTGTTTATCACCAATAGGTAACAGTGCCATTATCATAATATGAATGCTGTTCCTAATTGTCCTCTCTATAGTCTCGCTTTTTTGTTTTCTATGTTCAGTGAGTTTAGTCTTCAGGTCTCGTTTAAGCTGCATTATCCTTTTTTGAGGGTCCTTGGGCCTGATCCAGACTTAATATTGTTTAACGTGTGCAAGCGTGCATAAGGTACGCACTATTAAGGATTTGCACTCCCCCTGTACAATGTAAATGCTTCCCTCCCCCCACATTGCTTGTGTATTCGGGTTGCATAGTGCTGTCACACCCTATTATACGGAGGTACGTGCGATCACAGTTACAATGGGCAACCTCTACCGTGCACATGCGTTTCCACATCCAGATTCACGCATGCCGCATGCCTAAATTGCCTGTTATTATTAAGATAGACGATAGATCCACTATACCTCCCTTTACACGTAAAGTAATGGACAGCCTGATATTTTATCAAGAGCTGCACATGAAATATATATAGTGATAAGAAAATTAATTTACCCTAAAACAGATGTTTAACCCTAAAATCTTCTGCCCATGCCCATCATTTTTCCTTCAGGTTACCTGCCAGTGACCAGCAATGGACTGATAAATAATAAAACCCTGTCTTGGTTATAGTATTAGTTCCTCTGTCACAGTTGTTGGCATGCTTTGAGTATAATTGTCGTCTTTCAAATCGTTTACATATACAGTGATATATCCGTTACCATTAAGCCAACAGCAGCTCTAATAAACATGTAACATTATTATATCAATAAAATATATTTTATACTCCCTTCCCGCAGCCTGACCCTGACCCTCTTTTCCTAAGCGCCTAACCCTCTCCTAATACTATAATGCACCGGAGAGGTTACTCACCTCACCTCTCCGAAGCCGCCATCCGGCGGGTCTGCGAAAATGAATGGGCGAGTAGAACAATCGGCACACTCACGCATTCGGAAAAAAAAATTCTACAATGGCCCGCTATTCGAAATAGAGACAGCCGAAAAGTAACTTTCGGCTGTCTGTTTCGCAAAGCGGGCCATCGGACTGGAGACTGCAACCGCTTTTGTATTACACCCTTTTTTTCTTTTTATATTTTATTATTTTTGCCTCTGTGCTAGACTTGGTTTATAGTTTCCCATAAATGATAAACCACCTCTGCAATTTAACATGGCTTTAAAGTCCTGCACTGCAAACAATATATAGTTCACTACATCTCAGCACATAGATAATAGAATTTGGTTCACAATATAGCTATATTAAGTTACTCACTCGCCAGCATGAATGCCTCTTCTATAGGTGAGCCTCTAATCTATGTATCTACATGTACTAGTTTAAGACCCTTTTAGCGCCTTCTGTTAAGTACAGAGCCTCCTGAAATTACTTTTTGTATCTTTAAATTTTTTTTTAATGCATCCTATAACTAATGACTTTTTGTGGAATACATTAACTAATCTGTGATCAATTCTACTTGTGCCATCAAGAGGAATGACAGGAATTCATTTTAATAATGTATCTAACCTCTCTCCTAAGCTCAGCGCCAAAATCATGGACCTGGCCCGCCAACAGAGGATGAACACTGATATCAGGAGGAACATCTTCTGTGTTCTTATGACCAGTGAAGACTATTTGGATGCTTTTGAAAATTTACTGAAGTAAGTTATGATAGAGGTCACTATTTCCTTTTTTCTATGGTAGACAATAACAATTGTAAAGGAGCCTCAAGGTGCTGCACTATGCAGACTATTTATTTTTGTGCTCCTGTTTCCATCACAAGCCATTGCAGTTTATCTTCATATTCACAGCTCTGCTTATTAGAATCTGAATGTGATTGAACTGCTGCATGTAGAAGTTCTATGGCTCTGTCCAAGAGACTCAGGCATGTTAGGAAAGTGTTTTCATTGTGGACAATGCTGCTGATTTATATTGTAAATAAAAAAAAAAATGAAATAAATGGAGCTATTTTCTAGCCCTTTGTATTGTAACTTTTATGCTCCATGTAGGATTTTGTTTGTTATTCCTCACTTTCAGACTGGGGCTAAAGCATCAGCAAGAGAGGGAAATTGTCCATGTGCTGATTGATTGCTGTCTGCAGGAGAAGTCCTACAACCCTTTCTATGCCTTTCTATCCAGCAAGTTCTGTGAATATGACAGACGTTTCCAGGTAATACTTATGACACCAGAGAGTTGCCCTATCCCTTAGAGATTGTGTTATATTGCTGTCTGACTGCAGCTGCAACGTTACCAAATCAAAACCTTAACGTTATTATCTGACTGGGTAATATTATGTATCTCACTATGGTAATCAGCCACCAGTATTTCGTCTATTGCATTATTATGTCTAATATTGTACATATTGGGCCTAATCCAGACTTAATAATGAGAGCTGACTTGTTCATGCAGCAAAAGTTATGCATCGGAGCTCTGAATGTATGGAACTGGCATTCCTCTACATCTTCCTAGTGTATTCACTGTCATTAAGTGACATTTCTAGCTCCGTATCAAACCACTATATTAAGATGCTCAATATTCACAGTAGCACTCTTATTTTTTAGCAGGTGAAAAAAATATTCATTGTTTGCAATTAATAAATGGGCCATTACTTCCAAAAGGCAGTTTATAACCAAATAATTTGCTATTATTATTATTATTATTATTAACTCTTATTTATATAGCAGCACATATTGTCTGCAGCGCTTTACAGAGAACACTAGACATTCACATCAGTCCCTGCCTCAATGGAGCCAATTAAACTACCAGTATGTTTTTGGTATGTGAGAGGAAATCGGAGGAAACCCACACAGACATGGGGACAACATACAAACTCCACACAGAGGAGGCCTAGCCCGAGATTCAAACTCATGTAACCTCAGTGCTGGGAGGTCTAAAGTGCTACTCACTGAGCCACCGTGCTCAGACTAAACGTTGACGATCTCATTTACTGCACATTAAGCTTTGTTTGTCTCTCTGATTGTGATTCGTTTTGTTTGATATTGTGTCTGCACTTCAGATGACGTTCCAGTTCACTATGTGGGATAAATTCAAAGACTTGGGAAGTCTTTCAGCAACCACGTTCTCAAACCTCACCCATCTGTTAAATCACCTAATTAAAAAGAAGTCCCTGCCACTGTCTATATTTAAGGTAAGATATAATTCTGGACAATAGGAACTGTTTCAGGCATTACTTACATGTGTTTAGGCTATGGCTGTGTTTGAGAACTTGAAGTCAGTCAGCGAAAGCTGAAGTAAGATTACAGTAACTTCCTTCGGGTGTTGCTGTATAACTGTGTTCTGTTTGTTGTTGTTTTGTTTTTATTTTTTTTTTCTCAAGTGTAGTATGAGTGAAAGCTGTCTAAGCTTGAGGGAAATTAAACTCCCTGACTGTGCGGTTACATGGAGGTCAGATTACCTGTGATGTCAAGGGGGGAGAGGAGTTGTGGATGCATCGTCATAGGCCCTTTAAAATCCTTTGGTGCTGGGAGGATGGCCTCCTTTTCTTTGTTGGATTAACCCACCCACCCTCCCTATTTATTATTGTAGGCTTGGATAAGCATTTCTTATTGGTGCTTGCAGCCGGTATTGGCGGTAAAGCTATAGCAAGGTTGTCAGTTTTGAATTTTAGCCAAGGTGGCGTTCTAGGTTTTGACTGTTATTGGGAGGGCCACGTCCCGTGGCCGCTGAGTTTTGTCTGGTACAGATAATCTTGGCCTTTGTCCGGTCATTGCCTTGAGCTGGATCACTGAGGCAAAAAAGGAGAAGCTGGTAATGTATTCATTACCAAACTATGTAACTGTGTACTTGCTATTGCTTTGTTGCCCCCATCTAAATTTAAATAAAATTACAATTAATAATTCAATTCTAACCCCACTAATCTTTAATAAATTTGCCATACGTTTAATTAGTCCCTAACTTGGTGTCAGTGTCAATTTATTTCAGGTTTATTAGTTTAGTGTAAGTCTCAAGGTAATTGTAAGCACAGCATTCATGGGAAGTTTAATAAAATAACATTAAGAAGCATTGACTTTAATATGCAGAAATCTCCCTGCAGTAATACGTAGTTGTTAAGTGCTCTCCTTGGGGCTGATTCAGAGTTGCACTTACACCTTTTTCTAGGTGTACAGCTCGGCTAAACCATTTTTCAAAGTAAGGAGTGTTAATTAATAAAAAGACAAAATTGCATGCAGGGAACATACATGACTTTTACACATAGAACTAAAACACTGCATAGTTTTATGTTTATTCTATAAAATAGAGTTGAGCTAAGAAACTTCCCCTCCTAACTTTTATTTCTGGTTTTACAATTTAAATATGCCTCCCCTTGTAATTCAACATGGTATTTGTCAGGTCTACACTTGCACCTAAAAAAAGGTGGAAGTGCAACTCTGAATCAGCCCCCTTGTTACATTCTGTTATTTAAATAATGAAAATTATCTGCATAGGAAGGAGTTTTCTAACCTACCAACTTGTGACTTTTAACCTTTCTTATTCCTTTATATGTTCATTACATTATATGTGATTGAAATACACTCCAACCCTACTTTTATTATTAAAGCAATATTTCTGAATACTGAAAATTGATTGATTGTGACTATTGTGTTTACACTCACCGCAGTAGAAGAGTCCAGTTTTTCTGGTCACTGCTGAATTTTGTGTTGGAGTTCTAGAACCCGACATCCTTTCATTTTAATGTCCGCTCTCCAAAACCTATGTTGCAGATTTTCTCAGCTTTTTTTAGTGCTTAACAGATTTACAATTTTAACCATTTTTACGCGATTGCTTAAATTAACTTCTGTGAAGTGTCTATAAAAAGTCTTGTTTTTATTTTTGAATGGAATTGACTAATCTGCATATTTAACTCTCTCTCCAGGTCATAGAGTTCAGTGAGCTGGATAAAATTAAAGTTTCCTTCTTGCGTGAAATCCTCTCAAAACTGTTGACTGATACTGAAGCAGATGAACTTGCTGTTATATTTGGGAAGTATGTGTCTCCTGTATCTGACGCTTATAGACATTGAGAATCCTGTAATCCTGGCTAAAATGTTAATTAGCACCTGCTGCTCTATTGGGCTTAAATAATTGAATAAGGGGAAACTGTGCTAGTTACTTGTACAGTGTATTAATTCTCCGGTAATCAGTGAACTTACAGCCACTGCTAAAATATAAGTGATAGAACTTGAATTGTGAGGTACCGTAGTATATAGGTATTTCTCTTTTCATTCACTGACTGTTTTTGCACTTAAGCTGCATATGATTTTCTCAGTGAATTTATTTGTACACTATACTGCGATGTTATTGAACAAGCTAAGAGTAGTTTATGGGCCTCTGGTTACGTTTATTTTATAGTGTTGTGCAGTTGTGTTTTTACAGACTAGTTATGAGATACATTTCTGTGTCCTGTTTTTGTCTGCAGGGTCTCTGACAATGCCAAACTTGGAACACTCCGAGAGGGCTTAAAGCTCTTCATTTCACATTTCCTGCTGAAGAACATCCGGGCTCAGAAAAGCGCAGAAGAGGCTGATTTGCTTAGTCAGAAAGCTGAACTAGCAGTTAAAGCACTAGACGCAAAGGAAAACAGACTGCGATTATAGTGGATGAATTATATTTATCACATATCTTCTGTTTTTGTACAAATGTACACTGATATAAGTATCACTGAAAAAAAGAAATCTGCAAGATACAGAGGACTATCGTACAGAAAACCAAAACCTATTTACTCAATAGACTTTTGAGCAGTTTAGGCATATTCTCTGTCCCGTCTGACTGATTAGCGATGAATAATAAATATAATTTATTTGTTTTTATAGCTAAAGTTCTACTTTGTAGATCACTTTCCTTCTATAATTCTTGAAATTATGATTTCAAAGAGATTTTTTAAATACATATGAAGCGGAGACTCAAGGTTCAAACAAATCTGGAAGTTCTTTATCCAGTATTACTGTACATTACATATAGGAGACTTATTCCTTTATTTATCACAATAACTGATCAGTAAAGATGCAAACTTCCCAGAACTCGCTGGTCAGGAGTAGAGATATTGCAAGCAGGTCATTTTTTTGTTCCACGGCTCTTCAGTAAAGTGAAAAATGTCTTGCGTATCTTGGTCATATAATGTACAGTGTTGTATGTATTACCATAATTTGGTAAACAATGTAGTTTTATTACTGACCTCTAGATGGTGCTGTACCCAATAAAGCTATTTTGTTAATTGTTTTACAAAAGTGTGGTTAGATGTGATTTCTTAGAAATCCTCTGGATAGATTTATCTTTTACCTTTTCTTAATAATGATTGGGTTGTGCAATGGAAATTTCTTACTTGATAAACAATAGTTAAAAATATGAAGATTTATAGCCAAGCCCTTAAATGTTACCATAGTGGAAGTCTGTCCCCCTGTGTACTATGACTATTCTTTGGAATTATGTAAGTGATCTTGAGCATCTTCAATACATGATTGTGGAGGAATTTTTTTTATCAAGGATTTGCTTGTCCATTCACATTCATTCATAATTAAGACCACATTCCAGATATCTGCCACATCAGCCCAACTAGTGAGGTGTGCAGTGCAGCAATCCTAATACATATGGAAAAGAGATGGATCATATTACAGCATGTTCCTTTATGCTACTCGTCTACTACCAGCTGCATGACTGCAAATTAAGGGCTGTATCCAGATTTACTTTGAAATTCTGTACATAACCTCTGCAATGCAGGCTAACGCACAGAATTTCTGGTTCACATTACCACACATAGGAAAGCCAGGCACTCCCCCTGCTCTCCTACGTGTGGATAGTGAATCCGTGTCCCAGGGGCTATCTTAACTATTCCACACCTATCTGCATATGGGCGGAATAGAGGATCGTACGTAAAGGCTAATCTCATCCGTTACTGTACAATTTAAATGCCTAACACCACCCACCATGTGTATCTCATATGCATGGTGTGTCGTTCCGCCTCCCTTGCGGAACCCAATTTCTGCACAAAACGCTGTATCAGGTGGCTGCATTCTAATGCGGTACTATTGGTATTGTGTATGTGCTGCTCTTCTGTACCTAGCATACAGAAATCAGCTGTATTTCTTAGATGTGGACCCAGCCCTAAGAGTTTTTAGCTTTTACATTGTTATACTGTCAAATTGATGTTTTTTGTAGTTAACCAAGCTGCTACTTGCTTCTCTCCATCCACCCTCCCTCCCAGCCTCTTTACTGTGCTACCTCACCTCCCTCCTAATAAACACCTCCCATTTCCATATCTAAGACTTCTCCCGTGCTGCCTCTCTGCAATGGAACAACCTATCACAGCCTATTAGTCTCTTCAATACCCTCCAAGCCTTCAAACACTACCTCAAAACCCACTTCTTCAGATTAGCCTGCCCTTCCTCCACCTAAGCTTAGCCTACCCCTCTTCATCCCTGTGTCTTCTGTTTGTTTACCCCCTGCCGCTTAGCATGCTAGCTCCGTGCAAGGCTCTTTATCCTCCTGTCACCACTCCCCTACCTTGGCCCCACCACATCCCATCTCTCTCTCTCTACTAACTATATTTTCTGCTTCTACACTCCTATCCTACATTGCATTTCAACTCTATCTTACCCCAAATATTGTTTTTACTATTTTTGTACTGTACTTAAACTTTGTTTTGTAGTCACTATTTTAATGTTTTGTACCCTATTGTAATGTACGATCTTGTCTTAATTTTGTATTCCCTATTGTCTTTGCGGCGCTTCGGATATTGCGTGGAGCCTTATATATAAACGTAAATAACAGGCACATATAAATCACAGAACAAAACAGAGTAACAAGCCAAAGTTTTAGAGGAGCAGGATTTTACATCCCAGTAAAATGAATAGTAGTTTGTTATTGGGAAAGTACATACAAAACAGTGTTTACTAGCATTCAATTATACTGATTTATATGAAATTAGAGCTTTAAGAGCGATTAAAATTTTTTTTTTTTAGGTTTTATTGAAAACTATTTAAATATATCTTAAAGCTGATCTAATGTTGCTGTCTGTTGTTGGGTAAATTACCAAACAAAAGAGAATATAAACAATTGAATCTGTGTAATCATTAAAAGGGGTTTGTAAGCCAGGGAATGATATGAACGGATTTATAACTATTTCGGGACCTATAGGAACGGATGGTTAATTAGTAAGAGACCTAAGGAGACGGCTGCTGAACTAGTTAGGGACCTAAGTGGGCATCTTCTATAACTAATAGGGATGGAGGACACATTACATTTTAGAAAAAGGAACATAGCTCATGTAATGGAGTTTGTTGGACGATGACTTTTTATTTAACACTAACGGACTCAATATGCTGCCGGCAGAATGCCTTAAACCCTGGCATGCTGTCGTTTATAGTACTATAAGCCAAAGCATGCCCTGCTATACATGGGCATGCTTTCACTTATAGTACTATAGGCAGCTGCATGACATGGGTGAAGTGCTTGCTGTGGCAGCCATTTTTTATTTATTTTTTTACACTTTTTATCATATTTTCACAGGTCATGGGGGCTTATTAAAGCAAAGTGTGTGCCGAATTCTTTGAAATCGACACTCACCCCATGAGAATTAACTCGGGAGAGTTGACAGCAAATCTCTGGCGATTTATTAAATCTCCCCATTAGTAAATCCAGAGATTTGTATGTCACTCATGCAAAAAATCACCAGAGAGATTTAAACAGCGGCGATTTAAATCTCTCACGAGTTTGTGGACATTTTGCTTTAGTAAATCCAGCTATTTAAAAATCGCTGTTAAATTACTGTAAGCTCTGGCGATTTTACTCAAATCGAGCTTAGTAAATCTAGCCCCAGGTCTGAGAATTGATAAGGGTTAAACAATCATTAGCAACATCAGCAATCCCTGGGAATACACAGCCAAGTTTATATTTACTGTACAACCCCATGAGTACAATATGTCATCATTTTAAATTAAAGAATATAAATGTTTCTCAGTTTATTAGTTTTCTGTGTTAAAATATGTATGTTTCTATAAATAGTCAGGATACTTTATATTTATTTCTATACCATATTTATTGAATAAAATGGCTCAGAATAGTAACAATGATAAAGGGTCATGGAACAAACATTGTGGAGATACACATGTCACAGTCAGCAGACGCTCCTATCCTCCCAGAACAAGCGTCGTCTCCCATTATAACAGAATATCGGCTTCCATGTAAGTAACCGTATTTATAGCCATATCGGCATATGTCCTTCCAACAGGGACCAATGAATCCTCTTCCATCTGCGTTCGTTAAATGTTGCCGGGACATCAGGCACCTTGTGGATTAGCAGCACTTAGTAAACAATGCCCGCGATTCCTCAGCACACTCACAAGTGTCAGGTGTGCTTTCTTTCAGTTTGTAAAACAGCGAGCCAATGATGGAGGAATGTGTTCCAAGACCAGGGTCAGGAGAATGTGAGCATTGCTTTTCCAGACTGTACAAGGAATCTCTTCCAAATATCAGATTCTCTTTACATTTAGAAAATTAATAACTAAGGAGGGGTTCTGCTGTACACCAGCACTTGCTTAAAGTGACTTATTAGCTCCAAGATGTCTGGGTTGAAGAGCTAAATGAAAAAGAAATAAGTCCCTATTATTTTTAATGTATGTCTTTTTTTTTTAAAGTATATTTACAAATAATGGACTGGATCCAGAGTGGAATACAGGAGGAAAGTCACCCTCCGTCATGACCCATTCCATTAGGTACAAATTGATCTGCTTCTGAGCTTCAAACTGTCAGTTACTATGGTAACCACCTTTGTTTAAAAAGAAAATGTTTGTCCGTTAAAACCAGGTGAGTGTGACAGGTGCGACCTCAGGAGCAGAGTATTCTGTACTTAATGGAAGGGGTGATGTTGGAGAGTATGGAAAGTTACACCTGGGCAAAACCATGCTGAACTGCGCGGCAGGCAAATTTCAAGTGTTACAAACCGTATGAGCGTTAAGTGGTGATGGTTCCTTAGTCCAAATAACCGTTTATGAGTGAAGCTGGTCAGTACCTGTATGCGATAAGCAAGAGGAAAGTATTCTCCCTGCGTACAAAGAATAAAATGAATTTGACCCCCTGAAATTCAGCATGGTATTTCCAAAGTATTTTAATTATAATCCTGATATTATGGTATAGGTAGTAACACTTTTATATTTTAACAAGAGCTAACAAAAATAAAATAAAAAATAAGAGTGGGATTACAATTGCTTCTCTTTCATTGTTTTGGCGACACGCTCCTCACACACATCACCTGCGGCTGCTGGCAGTATGGATCAGTGAACCTCCACTATAATTGTATGTTAAAAAAATAAATCCCTCCTACTTGCAAACACGCCCCCCCCCCCCCCCACACTGCCCAACTCCACGTACGNCTCTCCTCTCCCTGTCTAACTGTCAGTAGTGTCTAAGGGCTGGATCCTGACCTATGCTCACCTTACGGGCGTGCAAGGTCATTATGGCCAATTGTGTAGCAGGGTGTGCGCGCCCCCTGCACCACCCGCTAAAGGTAGTAAATCTGGACACTTACATGTCCAGATTCCTACCTTAACTTCTATGACCAGATCTGCAGCATTACGGCCGCAAACCTGGTCGTAATGGGGCTTCCCCCGCCCACCTCATTTACATGTGTATCCCCGCCTTTACGGCCGTCCTAAATAAGGGGACAGCCCCTTTTCCGTATCAGCTGGCGTATGTAACATTCATTACATACGCTGACCCTTACAGTATAGTAAAAGGGTTGTGCGCAACCTTCGAGACGGGAATCACGTACACGCTGTCTTTTGTAGTTTCAATCATACTGCTAGAGCCAAATCCACCTGTCCATCTGTTTATCCTAATTGCCTCCCTTTAGAATGATGTATAAATCAAGTCTTATCATTCCTGTTTACTAAATGTGGAACCATACACCTAGGAGGTTACCCGATTCAATGATGCTTTCTTCCAGCTGTAGGCATTGTAAGAGCAGTGAAGAACTCTATTTCCCTTTCCCTGTTGCCCCTAAAAATATGACTCAATTATTTCTTGTGTGTGCATGTTTAGGATTGTCCTCTAATAGTGTGTACTGAAATATGTCTTTGTTTCAGAATGCTTTGTGTAATGGGAAAGTTTTGAAACCTTCTGCAATTAAAGGAGAATAAAACAGCAAATATGTCAGTGTTCTACAATATCTTTATTTTAACAAAATCTTGCCACGGAATAGTTTTACCTAAATAGATAGAACAAAATGTTCTGCAACTGCCAGCATTTAAAATGATAACTTCCAGAATCAGAGCTACTGAAATGTATCTGAGTAGTTATAAGACAATTCCAAGAACAAGATGTGTTTTTTTGTTTATATAGTGACTCTTTTATAAGGAACAGCTGTGATTTCTATAAGGAAGTAAGACAACCTTTATGGGGAGGAATAAAAGGATAAATCATGTTAAGAGCCATGTGGTGAAATGATTACAAATTGTTATGAATATCTTCCAAAGCAAAGGACAGTTTGGCCATTAAAGCTAGGCATCTATGTCTGAAATCAGGGCGCCATAGGTAACACAGGCCTGGGGCCAGATGTAGTAAGCTGCGGGTTTAGAATAATGGAGATGTTGCCCATGGCAACCAATCAGATTCTAGCTCTCACTTTGCTATTACATACTAGAGAATGTAAGCTAGAGTCTGATTGGTTGCTATGGGCAACATCTCCACTTTTCCAAACCCGAAGCTTAGTAAATCTGGCCCCTGATGTTGTTCTGCCTTCCAGATTCTGACTGGGGACTGGACTGTCAGATGTGATTCGTAAGTGACTGTATTGGCAGGTCCAGGTGATGACACTGCTAACCACTCTGCTCACACAGACAGACTGCCAATACCTTGGGCCTGACTTAGCTTTTCCATCTAATGAGAATGTTGAATGTTGGGCGTGCACATAGACAGGGCACGGCTATACTGTACATTGTACGAACAAGCCCCATCTACTGGGGATCATAACCCAACCTACTCTTGTAATGTGTCAGAAGTGTTACTTCACTTAAGTGGGGAGCAATGCACTCCAATCAGGTTACATGCAGGCACATAACTATAGGGGGTGCAAGGTGTGTGGATGCAACGGGGCTCTAGGATAGGCGGGTCCCGTGGCAGCCACTCACCCTACATAGTAAGCAAGCTGTCTGAGGTTAACAGCTGAAAAGAGTGCTCAGTGCTCCATGTATGAGTGCTGAGCACTGTTTATAAATACATTGGCCCTGATTCAGATCGTCCACTTGGAGATAAGTAAGCCAGTATGAGGGAAGTGCCTGTCCCTCCCCTCCTTTTTACTTAAGTGTCCAGAACCCTACCTTAACTTTACCGCGTGGACACAAATCCGTGCGGAACTGTTTCTTTTCCCCTCCGGGCCTTCATTATTTTGCCTAGCCCCTTTCATGGAGTTTCGACAAGTGGATTTGAAGGGGCGGACTCTTCCACGGAAGACATACAGAACTAAGTTCCGGACAGAAGCCCTTAAGACACATATCATCTGGCACGTGTATGCATCAATGTTACTTGTCAAGGGGACTTGCGCAAGAGGAATGTGCGCTTTTCTGAATCTGGTTCATTGTGAGCACCGCCGCAAAAAGGGCATTTTACGATAGTTAGGATACGCCCCATTCTCTGTAAGGATCTGCATTCTGAATTCTGTACTGGGAGTGTTTCTCATGGTACGAGGGACAAGGCAGGATGTGGACAGCTCATACACTAAGTGCAGTGGTGCTCCCAGGGGTAAAAAATATGACTAAAAAAGTGAAAATTCAAAAAGGGGTGTGGCTTTGCAGCCATGACATAGAGGAAGATGGTAATGGCTTGTGCTGCAATAGGGAAGCAGGTGGGGGATGGTGAATGAGTCACAACCAAATACAGTAGGTCCATGCACCCTGTCAACGCGTTTCACCTATGGAGAATATCAGCTGTTTTTTCTAGCTTGTGGCACCGCTCTGTTTATATACCAGGACTCTGTCATCTTAAACACGGCGGTGTTGCTTCTGGTGGGTATCAGAGCTCTCCCAAGTTGCTTTTATGTATTTTATATATTCTGTCATGGTATGTCTACTGTTGTAAAATATATTTATATATTTTCCTATACTGGGAAGCAGGTGGGGGATGGTGAATGAGTCACAACCAAATACAGTAGGTCCATGCACCCTGTCAACGCGTTTCACCTATGGAGAATATCAGCTGTTTTTTCTAGCTTGTGGCACCGCTCTGTTTATATCCCAGGACTCTGTCATCTTAAACACGGTGGTGTTGCTTCTGGTGGGTATGAGAGCTCTCCCAAGTTGCTCTTATGTATTTTATATATTCTGTCATGGTATGTCTACTGTTGTAAAATATATTTATACATTTTCCTATACTCCATGCCTCTATATATATCTGGGTATACCAGGATCAGAGGAAGGGGCGGGATCACCATTATTAAGAAAATAAAGAAAGAGATTGTATTTAAAAGGTCTGAATACCAGGTGGTACGATAAGAATATTAAACATCAAAAGCTTCCCCTGATTTGATTATATTGGGAACTTCAAATCATCTAACTGTGAGTGCAGTCTCTCTATTCCAAATTACTGGATCCGTACTGTAAGAGCCTGGATTGTGTTAAGGAACTAAAGAAAAGTTGATGAACACTATTTCACTATTATTTTTATTTTTATCTATATTTTAAGTTGTTATATATTTTTGGATTATTTTATTAGCACTTAGGTCAATATAGTAATATGGTAAACACAGTCCTTATCTTTATGATTATTGATTTATTGGGTTATACCATCATTTTCACTTTAGATTTATCCATATATAAGGTACTGATCATTTATTTATTTTTCTAGCACTATATTTTGGTTTATTTATGAAGTTTTGACCTTGAACACAATAAAACACTGCATTGGATTTATCCCTTATTTTGAAGAGGATTTCCAGTATTTTATTAATTACTATGGATATTGGTTACTATGAATTATTGATAGAAGGTTTCCATTTGAATATTGCACATAGCACTTTACTTAGTGGTAATAACTTTGTGGATATTGGTTTATAGTTTTTGATAGAAGGTGTCCATTTGATGATTGCACATAGTACTTTACTTAGTGGTAAATTTGTGTTTTTAATATAAAAAATGTTAAATAATAATTTATATACTTTTCTAATCATTGGGTATTATTGATATTTATTGTTTATTTGTGAATTGCACTTTCATATTGTGGATATTAGCACAGTAAATTGTATAATAATTAATTAGGTGCGAGAGACTATTAAGGTATTTATTAAATAGTAGCTAGCGCCCACTCTCACTCACTTTCTTGTTTTTTTACACCATCCACTGACATGGTGTAAGATTTTCACGGACGCGCAGGCAGCTCACATAGGTCCGGATTCACAGTTACACAGTTTTCATCTTACGTACGTTGTTTTAAGCATTGAGCTACCACGCATGCGTCGTAGCTTATTTACGCTATCTACGTACCATTTCTGTATGTAGATTGCGTAAGCGCGGTGTAACTGTGAATCCAGACCATAGATACTGCACCTTTTGACTGAAACTCCCCTTTTCTCATTTTAGTATGGTGGAACTCCCCATTCCACTAGTGCAGAGTGCACAGATGCAGGCACAGGCGGATGGGTAGCCCTGTGCGCATCGTTCTGTGCTCACAGTGCAAATTCCTGCTTTGTTTCCGCATGAAACACAGACAGAAGTGCAGCCCTGGATCAGGTGCTGTGTTATACAAATATAAATCAGGACCAGGTTTCATAATGCTCCATATAATAAGCCATATAAAGCTGCAAAGATCATTATAAAGGCACAAATGATCACGTCTTTAAAATATACTGTAATAAAGGACCGTATTCATGCTTAAGAAGTAGCTGCTCCTCAAGTACAGTCTTTTCTGAAATTTAGGTACATAGACTGAGTGCACAGCAGCCTCTCGGTGGGATTTAAGAAGAGTGGGAGGGGGGAGGTATGGGAAGGAGCCGGGGAAGGTGGGGTAGGTCAAAGAACATTTGTATTCTCCTTCTTAAGAAGGAAAATACATACAGGAAGTTAGGGAAGAAATAGGGCACTCGTAAGTGTCTTAGGTTCTTAAAAAAGGAGTGGTGGCAGGAAGAAGGAGCTTTAAGATAGGTGCAGATACATGCTTATCCGCACCTCCTTAAAGCTTTCTTAAGCTTGAATACGATCCAAAGTCCCCAGGTAAGTAAAGCCCTTTGTTGTATAGGGAAGTCTTAGAAGAGTCTGTGGCTGCTGTGTTGTGGCATGCTGTGATTTATAGTTCTACAACTGATTGCAAGCTACAGGTAAATGTTTAAGCAGCTAAACAATGACCAATGGACTAGATTCTGCTTTTCTCCAGTGTGGTCCATTCCTCTGAGTCAAAGCTTGGACATTGCTAGATTTGAGAGGATAACGTCTGTTGTGTGCTTGATTCCTGAAATGAGGAAAAAGTGTTTTAAAGAACCAAACCAAAATCTCTCTGTCAATATGAGGTAACAATGTCTTCAAACAAGCCTTGCAATCCTAGACGACCTCTAAGGTGTTTAACAACTAATTGTAATGTATTGTGTATACTCTGACACATTATCCAATGTAGGTCTGGATCCCAAGGTATTGCACTTCCAATTAACGTTCTTGTTTAAATAAAGAAATGTCTTTATAATTGGTTGACCTCTGCTGTGACCCAGGGGTGTAAAGTTCCATGCAGTACTTTGGTGGGCTGGATGACCTTGCAATCCAGGAGAATAGACCAGGTGAGTCCTTAGCTTGTGGTTTGGGGCATATTGACAGTCCTCACTGAGGCATAGAGGCAGTTTACTTGCTCTCCAATGGGCCCTGGCTTCCCAGGAGATAACATGCCCAAAGCACCTTTGTTCCCCAGCAGCTGAGTAAACTGCAGTTGGCTAAATTAGATCCTATTTAATAATTGATATTCTTCAACCCACATCTCCAGTAAAACAACCTCTGCTACTTGTTGGGTAATAAAGACTTTTGCAGAGCTGTTCATTCAGCCTACAGGTTTATATATCATTTTGCCAGAAGATCTCTTATATAATGAATGTACCAATATTCAACAACATTTGGATATTATTCATAGATATACTCATATATTCTTATAGGGTATAATTTAGAGTAGGGAAACTGAGGACTGCCTTGAATGACCCACAATGACTGTGAGACAGCTGAAAACAGGGACTGAGCGTTCGGTGAGACAGATATTTGGATAATCGTATAGTCTATGGTTACTTTTATTGTAATCAGCGACCAATGAAAAAAAGTTAATTCTTTCACGACAATTTAGTATTTTCATGCAACAATGCCACCTTTACAGTATGATCCATGTGACTCGGATGGGTGGTGCATGCGTATTAACTATAGTATATAGTTCCACTCACCCCTACAGGAGTTAAGAACTTACGCCATACTGATCTCGGAACTCCGCTACCACTGCAATCAAACCTCCAAGCTCAGCGGTAGCGAATCTCTGTATTCCGTCCTATATGATGATGTCCAAAAAACATCAACTGTTAACACTCTCATTAGTGGTCATGATGAATATCCATGAATAACCTTATGAAGAAATAAAATGACAACTACTGGAGTAAAGTAACTACATGGGTTTAATACATAGTAAATATACATTCCGTTATTTGATGCTTTGCCAAATATCTGTTTAATGGGCAGCTGTTCATAGGCGACAAATCCACTTTAATTGGTCTAATTAAAATCAGATGTTTCATTTAGATGTATATGTTGCACCTTCCATACATAAAGCAAGATGTGTAGACACAAGCAATGTTTTGTCGGCATGGGATTTCCACTTCACTAAGGCTTACACCTTTCTATAATCTTCTTATACATCTGCATTTTACCGCAATTTGTAGCACATTTTCTTTCAATCACCCTCAATCCAATATATTCCACTTTTTTTTACCCCCCTTTTCCTTCTGGGAACATCTGGCTATTCTACAATGATTTATGAAGTGAAAGTGTTAACCGTGGCCCCCAGCTGGAGGAAAGACAGAGCTTCAGAGTTTTTATTAGGTGGCCTATTATGGAAAATAAAGTTTAATCCAACCATAAAATTCTGTATCTGAAAAACATCCTTGCATTTATGACCAGGGACAAAAGACACTTTCCAGCAAGTAACCAGAGAGCTCATATTGCATTTATAAGGAACAAGTTATATAAAATGTTCTGGTTTTTTAAAGCAGAAAGTAAGAACAGTCTAATCTCTCCTTTCCTAGGCACATAAACAAATAATTAGCTTTGGTAACTGGTAAGGGCTTTGAATGATAAATTCTTTTTCATCCTGAAATAAAATGTGTACTCGTGAAATAGATTTGTACCTCTGTATTATGCTATATATTACATTAAAGGGAATAAAACAGTGTCCTATGTTAAATTTCATTAAACATATTTCATTTTAAAACAACATTTACGCATGAAAAGTTTTTTTTTATTATTTACAAAGCAGTAGCTACATTGGACTGGATCCAGAATTAAGTAAGTGCTTGAAATGTAGTTACTCCTGGGCTAAACCATGTTGATTGCAGGGGAGTCATAATTCACACTAAATAACAGTGTGATAGTAAAGCTGGTCTCTGGTATCTGTGTGCAGTAAACAATTCAAAGATGTATCCCTGCATGCAAAGAATACAATTAACTTGACTCCTATACAATCAACATGGTTCAAGCACTTCTTTTTTGGAAACATGGGTATATTATTTCAGTTTAACTATTTTCTGTCTACACTTGAGATTTTGTGTTCACCATTTCTAGGAGTTTGTAGACAGTTTTGTGGATAAATACCTACAATTTGTCCGGTGTACTGAGAGATACACCATAGGAAGTTATTCAACAACATTGTTCATCTGAAAAGGGTGTGGTTTGGATTGTACGCCAAATGAATGGCTGTTACTGGCAATTGCTGGCAGTCTCCGTTCTTAACTGCGGCGGTGCTGCAGCTCCTGGAGCCGTGAAATTTTGTATTTTGAATGGTAATTCTTTCTTCCTAACTCAACCTTAACCCTTCCATAACCCTAACTATCTGTTTTTGCCACAGCCTTACCCTAACCTTCCTCTTCAACCCTAAGCTAACCTTCCCCTTCAACCCTAACCCTAACCTTCCCCTTCACCCTAACCCTAACCTTCCCCTTCAGCCCTAACCCTAGCCTTCTCCTTCAGCCCTAACTTTAACCTTTTCCTTCAGCCCTAACCCTAACCTTCACCTTCAACTCTAACCCTAACCTTACCCTGACATTTCATGTCCCGCAGCCTGTCCCTAACCTTCCCCTTAAGCCCTAACATTAACCCGCCCTTCTTAAGCCCTAACCCTAACCTCAGATTTGCCGCAACTGCAGCAGCCTGAGCCCAGACCCTAACATCAGAACACCGTGGTCTGTCCGCCAAAGTTTCGCTATTGGGAATAGGTTTAAATAGGTTCCTGTTCCCAATGGCAATTTTCAGATTGACGATCATTTCGAACATGATACAACCGCCATTCAGCTGGCAGCTGTATCATAGTGGAAATAGGGCTGCTTGGCCCGGCAACCACATCCCATCTGGACAGTATAAGATATCTTAGAGAATTTAGGTGAAGATAATTTGGTGGATTTACCTTTCCTGTATTATTATCCAAATTGACATTTTCAGTTACAGTTGTCAGGTAGATCAGCTTAATTTGGACACCAAGAACGTATTAAACACTGATACAAGCCGCGATTCAATTCGAAAACTTCTATTGAGAACAGGTACTTATGCCAAATGGCCCTTTTTCGACAAATTACTCACACAGGTTTCCGACATGCTGCAGAGGGCTACGGGGACGGGCTGTAGAGGCTACGGGTACGAGCTGTAGTGTGTTGCGGAATGTTAGTTTTAGGGCTAGTAATAGGCTGCAGCGACTCAGGGAAGGTTAGGGTTACACGGAAGGTTAGGATTAGGTTTAGAGAAAGGGAAGGTTAGAGTTAGGCTGCAGGAGTTAGAGGGTTATGGTTAGTGTGATGAAAGAGTAGACTTAGGGATAGGGATGGAGATGAAGGGTTAGGATTGGGCTGTCACTGTCTTCATGTCGGAAGTGGACATGTCAGTTGTTCTGACCGGAGAACCACACCCGTCATTTTCTACTATATGTCTAACAGTTCTTATAAGGTGAGCGCACATAATGGGGAATACTGAAAACAAAAAAAAAGGGGAAAAGAAGGGGGGGGGGGGGGAAAACAATGGGTAGCTACAAGGAAGGGACAGAAACACCAAATGGGCACACAAAGAGGGGACAGAAACAATGGATGGATAAACAGAGGGGCAGAAACAATGGATGGACATAAGGAGGGGGCAGAAAGGCTACATGGGCACACAAAAAGGGGCAAAAACAATGGCTGGATACAAGAGTGGGCAGAAACAATGGATGGATAAAGAGAGGGGCAGAAACAATAGATGGACACAAGGTGGTGGCAGAAATGCTACATGGGCACACAATGAGGGGGCAGAAACAATGTATGGACACAAGGAGGGGCAGAAAGGCTACATGGGCACACAGAGAGGGTTGAAACAATGTATGGACACAAGGAGGGGCAGAAAGGCTACATGGGCACACAATGAGGGGGCAGAAACAATGTATGGACACAAGGAGGGGCAAAAAGGCTACATGGGCACACAAGAAAGGAGCAGAATTAATGGATGGAAACAAACGGGGAAGAAAAACTATATGGACATGGAGGGCCTGATTCAGAGGCTGAAAATAAGTTACACCTGGGCAAAACCATGTTGATTTCAGGGGAAGTCAAGTTAATTTTATTCTATGCATGCAAGGAGAATGCTTTGCTTTTACTTATTGCACACAGATACCTGATCAGCTACACTTTTACTGCTAATTAGACTTGAGCTGGGAAACATCACCTTTTAACTATAATACTGTTGCAACAAATGAAATTTGACTCCCCTGAAATCAACATGGTTTAGCCCAGGCGTAACTTTAAGTTCTTATTTTCAATCTCTGAATCAGGTCCAGAAAGAGCAAAATAAACCTTTAATTAAGATGGAAAAACCTGCAAAAAAAATAAAACATAAGGTCTCTCTGTTGGGTTATGGACGCTAGGATGTACTCTTTATTGGATTGTGGTCACTATAAATCTCTTTTTTTTGTATTGAGAAGTCAGTAAATATAGTATTAGATGGGGCAAAAACATACCGGTAGGTTAATTTGCTGCTGACAACAATTTTTGGCGCTATATAACTAAGCGTTAATAATAAAAATTATACCTCATTTACATTATTGTGGAAAAGTTGTGAAGTTAAGGATTTTCTGCCAGGGGGCACCAGCCAAAATTTTGCCTCGGTTACCAGATTGGCTAGGGCCGGCCCTGGGTTGACCACACCCCCAAATGGCTTGGCCATGCCCACAAGGTTAGCCATGCCCCCTTTTGTGGTGGCACAAATGCATTTAATACACAACAAAGTGGGGGGAGGGGGGCAGTGGGAGGGCTAACTTCTCACCTCCCCTCCCCTGAAAAAAAAAAGTTGTGACGCCCCTGAGATGAAATATGACTCCCCCAACAATCAACATGGTTTAGCCCAGGAGTAACTCATTTCAAGCACTTACTTAACTCTGGATCCAGCCCATATTTTGGACATATATATTACAGGGTGTTTTTCCCTTTAATTTCTATTCCTACATCATTACATACTCTGAAGAGATGTTTTGAGACATTGGACCTGATTCAGACTTAAGAAGGAGCTTGAAATTAAGAGAGGAAAGTTACACCTGGGCAGGGATATATCTTTGTATTGCTTACTGCACACAGATACTGATCGGCTTTACTACTAACTGTCCCGATTCCAGTGGGACAGTCCTGCTTTCGGGGGACTGTCCCGCTGTCCCGCCCGCCTCACTGCTGCTGTCTATGCATCAGGGCTTTAAAGAGAACAGCCAGACAAGGTAATACAGGGCTCCTACGGGAGCCCTGTAGGACCAAACCTGTTACTTTGAATAGCAGTGACCGAACCTATCCGGTCACTGCCATTCTACAAACAGATTTGGTTCTACAGGGCTCCCGTAGGAGCCCTGTATTACCACTTCCACACCACGTGACCGCAGACTGAGAGGCAGCTGCAGAGAGAGGGAGTGCCGCGGAGGAAGGGAGAAGACGTCAAAGGTAGGTAACAGAAGACATAGAGGCTGGTCATTACAAAGGACAGACAAAGGAAAGAAAGCTGGTCATTACAAGGGGCAGACAAAGGAAAGGAGGCTGGTCATTACAAGGGGCAGACAAAGGAAAGGAGGCTGGTCATTACAAGGGGGAGACAAAGGAGGCTGGACATTACAAGGGGGAGACAAAGGAGGCTGGGCATTACAAGGGGCAGACAATAGAGGTTGGGCATTACAAGGGGCAGACAGTGGAGGCTGAATATTAAAAGGGGCACACAAAGGAGGCTGGACATTACAAGGGGCACACAAAGGAGGTTGGATATTAAAAGAGGCACACAGTGGAGGCTGGACATTACAAGGGGCACACAAAGAAGGCTGGTCATTACAAGGGGCCCACAGTGGAGGTTGGATATTACAAGGGGCACACAAAGGAGGCTGGATATTAAAAGGGGCACACAAAGGAAGCTGGATAATAAAAGGTGCACACAGTGGAGATTGGACCTTATAAGGGGCAGACAATGGAGGCTGGACATTACAAGGGGCAGATATGGAGACTGGACATCACAAGGGGCACACAAAGGAGACTGGACATTAAAAGGGACACACAAAGGAGGGTGGATATTAAAAGGGGCACACAAAGGAGACTGGCTATTAAAAGGGGCACACAGTGGAGGCTGGACATTACAAGGGGCAGACAATGGAGGATGAACATTACAAGGGGCAGACAAGGGAGGCTGGGCATTAAAAGGGGCACACAAAGGAGGCTGGATATTAAAAGTGGCATACAGTGGAGGCTGGATTTTAAAAGGGACGCACAAAGGAGGTGGGATATATAAAGGGGCGCATAAAGGAGGTGGGATATTAAAAGGGGCACACAGTGGAGGCTGGACATTACAAGGGGCAGACATGGAGGCTGGACATTACAAGGGACACACATGGATGCTGGTCAATACAAGCGGCACACGTGGAGGCTGGACATTACAAGGGGCGGACATGGAGGCTGGATATTATAAGAGGCAGACATGGAGGCTGGACATAATAATAATAATAATAAGGGGCAGACATGGAGACTAGACAAATAAACAGGGAGGAGACATGGACGCTGAACATAATAATAATAAGGGGCAGATATGGAGGTAGGATAAATAAAGATGCGAATCCTGGACAAATAATAAGGGGTTGACATATGGATGACAGGCCTAATAATAAGGGGCAGACCTATGGATGGTTGTTAAATAAAAGGGGCAGGCACTAGACCCACTGGTCTGCGCGATGCAAGACACACCCACTTTCCCAGACACACCCACTGGGTGGTACAATACACAACCTCACTACCAGGCCGTGAAATTTTGTCCCTATTTCGAATTCTCAAATGTTGGGAGGTATGTTACACTGTTATTTACACTTGGGATAGGAAACATCACTGTTGTAGCCCAGCAGTAACTTTCCTCACTTATTTTCAATCACCGACATTTTCTTGATATTAAAATCTTTTTCTCTCTCTCTCTCTCTCTCTCTCCGGGCCTGATCCAGCGCTACCTCCCTCTCTCTCTTTGTCCGTCTCTCTGTCTCTCTCTCTCTCTTTCTGTCTCTCTCGCTCGGTCTCTCTCTCTTTCTGTCTCTCTCTCTGTGTCTCTCTTTCTCTCTGTGTGTCTGTGTGCGTGCGTGTGTGTGTGTGTGTGTGTGTGTGTGTGTCTCTGTCTCTTTCTGTGTCTCTCTTTTTTTTCCTCTCTCTCTATTTCTCTCTCTTTCTCTCTTTGTCCGTCTCTCTGTCTCTCTCTCTCTCTCTCTCTCTCTCTCTCTCTCTCTCTCTCTCTCTCTGTCTCTCTCTCTCTCTCTCTCCTTCAACCTCCCCCTTTTTCTTCATCAAAATGTAATAAAAAGTTTTGTATCTCACGAGTGGGACCATCTGCAGCAATCATCCCGCCAGAGACCAATCTGCTGGAAGCCGAGGATGCCTTCTAGGAGTGTTGTCACGTACAGGGATCTGCCACTCCTCTAGTAGTTTGATACCGGCTTCTGGGGTCGCTAAAGTGTGAGTCACGTGATCGCGTTGTACGAGGAGCTTCACTGGGAATCCCCAACGATAGGGAATCGAGTGCTCCCGCAGGGCTGCTGTGACGGAGCTAAAGGAACGTCGTTTGTTTACTGTGGCCATCGAGAGGTCCTGGAACAGCTGAAGGTCGTGGAGAATTGCAGCATTTTCCGGTTGCCTAGCTGCCCGAAGGATCCGTTCCTTCACCGGGAAGAAATGTACCCGCAATAAGGTGTCTTTCGGAGCAGATGCGGGTGCAGAGCGTGATTTAGGGAGGCGGTGTATTCGATCTATGGCAAGGTCCCTGTCTTCTATCCCAGGGAGCAACTTACGGAACAACGATTGCGCATAGACTTCCAGGTCCGAGTTGCCAACGGACTCAGGAATCCCTCTGATTTTAAGGTTGTTGCGCCGCGATCTGTCTTCAAGATCCGCAA
>WWET01000004.1:890057-905917 GCA_011038615.1 Limnodynastes dumerilii | reverse complement strand
AACCCGCACAGATAGGTTACTCACCTGTTCCTGGTCTGGCAAGCAGCGGCGGAGGGATATCGCAAACGGTGGAAGGACAAATGTAATTGCGAAAGTGAATGGGTAAAATATGCCAAACGGCATACTCACCCATTCACTAAAGAAAAGGCAAAAGCGGTAAGTGCCGGAGAGTGTAACCGGCTAGGAGGACCAGCTAGGCTAAACTCCAACCCTGCATGAAATTTGTTATTTATAATTGTTTTAAATATTCATTTAAAAAAATTAAGGAATAAAAAAAAATGTAACGGAGATTCATCAGAAACGGAGATGGTTCATCAGAAATGAAGCATTTCTCTCCTTAATCATCATTAGTTTAGTGCTGCAATGTCTATTAATCAGCGGTGAAAAGAACATTATGGAGAATAAATAGATTGCCAGATGTAAAACATGTGCTATGGTCAATGTGTTATATACAATGGAAAAATATATTGTACAGGTGGAAGAAGCTGCCTCAAACTTTACACAAGCTGCAGGTTTCATTTTTTATGAACATAAACACTTGAAGCGTAGATGCCATAACCTCCTGACAAACTAGGATGTATTGCCTGGAGCAAACAGCAAATATTCAATACCACAAGAATATTAATATTATATTAATAAATAAAAATGTTTCATGCGGCAGCACATCAAATATCTATTCTTGTTGTGTTGTGGCCAAAACAGGTGTTCAGCCATATTTTTGTTTAATGTGATCTTATATTTTTGTAAGCTGAGTCCTTGAGGCATTACATAAATGGGGTGTTGGATCAGCTGTAATTCTAAAGGGAAAGTCTTGTGAAGATAATGTTACTTGCATGTGCTCCATATTGCCATCTCTGGTTCCATCATGGAACATGTTCAGGGTGAGTCACGTGACAAGGTTTAGTAGCTACAACAATACAAAATGGCAGATGAACACAAAGGGCCAGAGTCATTCCGCTTTTGCGTTCTGTGTGTGCGTTCAAACTACTCAATCAGAAACACCTCTTCCTATCCAAACTTTAGAGCAATGGACCGTATTTACAGATACGTGTGAAATATGGCCGCATGCATTCGCAATTATTCGCACCTATGTTGCAAGATAATACCCATGACACACCCCTCACACGGTTGGATTTTTGGGGGCTTACGCCTCCCTTATCTCTACAGGTGTATTTACGTGCCTAAGTTGCTTAGGTATGTGCGTACATTACTAATCGCACCCTCAAAAGGCCATTTAAATGCCCCCCCACCCACTTTCACGTAACTTCGTACGTACGGAAGACAATTGCGCCCCTCTGTAATTGTGTCACGATTTAGAAATCTGTGCCTAATGGACTTCCGTGTCTAAATCCTATGTAACTTGCTTAGAAAAAGTTACTACGCATGCGCAGTTAATCCGATCCTAAAAATACGCACGGAAAAAGTAGCAAAATCATATCTGTGAATCTGGCCTAATCACAATTCTGGCAGCTTCTGGCATAATTGGTTAGTGTACTGATCGTTCATATGTATGTATATGGCAGCCACGGCCACCATCAGGGAAGGAGACTGCTAGACCTTTTGTCCCAGGCCCAGAGAAAGAGAGGACCCACCGATACTTACCTTATCTCTCCTGCAGCGGTATGCTGCCACCAATACTTGCTGCTGGAGAGTTGTAGCAGAATGCACAATAACAGGCAATGCATAGGGAAGGACTTATGATGTAATGTGAAGGAAAAAAAACAGCATTAGAGATAATGAAAGATGTATACAACATATAATGGGGTTTATATGGGGTGTGGGACCCCACAAAGAATGGCCCTATTTCTATAGGGTTGTTCTCTCTCAGCCAGTTTCAAACTGACTGGGATATCGATTGCTTATGCCTCAAATAGGCATAGTAATCGATCCTGAGCACCGAAAGGTAAGTGGCTAAACTAACCCCAACCCTTACCCTAATTCTTACACTAACCCTCCCCTTTCATTATCCTAACCCTAACCCTCCCTTCCCTGCAGCCTGCCCCTAACCTTCCCTTCTCCCTACTCCCTTCTCTATAGCCTAACCCTAAGACCCCTCCTCCCCGCAACCTGAGCCTAACCCTCCCATTCTATGGTCCTAACCCTAACCAACCCTTCCTAAGCGCCTAACCCTAACCCCCTCCCCCTTACTTTTGGCTCACGTAAAACTGGCACGCCCACACGTACGGATTGACGCAAATAATACGTGAATGACCCATGCGCTCAGAGTTACGTTACGTAGCGTATCATCTGTCCTTTGCATGCGCAGTATATACAAAATCGCGATTTTGCGTGTCCGCCAGGCGTAAATCCGCACAGAAGCGGTGTTCTGAATCTGCCCCATTAAACTTTAATTTTAAGTAAACTTTAATGTTAAGTGTAAAAAAATAATAAGGAACACTTTATATTTGGTAAAAATTATAATAAATGAAATGTGTATTGTATCTCATGGATGTAAGGAGTAGTTGAATTTAAGAGTTGCATTTATATATATATAATATAAATAATAGTTATTATATTATATTAGCGATGCCTATCTTTATAATTGATAATTAATCCAGATGAAGCAACCTCCAAGCTGTTGCAATCTGAAAAAAATCCCTGCTGACCCAAGATGACAGTCCTATTTCTCCCTGGCTCCACTACTGTCCTTCATTTCAATTAACGGTCATTGTAACTCTGGATGCCTTTTTCTGCTAAATATGTATCTAACACTTTCTTAAGCATATCAAGTGAATCGGTTGCAGTACCCGGTTAGAACATCTAATTTCCGAAATAGGGGCATCCGAAAGTTCCCTTTCGGATGTCCCTATTTCAAAAACTCCACAGTTTATAATTTTTTTTAAGAATAGGTGAGTAAGCCGATCGGCATACTTCACCCATTCTCATTCACCGCTACCGCCGGACAGCAGGGAAAGGTGAGTAACCTCTCCAGGGTGCAGGGTAGGGAGGGTTAGGGTCAGGCTGCAGGGTAGGGAGGGTTAGGATCAGGCTGCAGGAGATGGAGAGTTAGGGTCAGGCTGCAGGTAAGGGAGAGTTAGGGTCAGGCTGCGGGAGATGGTGGTCTAGGGTCAGGCTAGCAGGAAGAGAGGGTGAGGGCCAGGCTGCGGGGAAGGGAGGGTTAGGTTTAGGTTAATGAGAGGGGTGGGGGTTAGAATTAGGGGAAGGAGCGGGGGACTGTTTCACTTACTTTTCGGATCACCAAAAGCTCGGTGCTCAGTGGATCAATTGCTATACCTCCTCGAGGCATATGCAATCGAAATCACAGCCAGTTCGAAACTGGCTGCTAGGAAACGGCCCTATCACTGTAGGGGCATTCTAAGCGTGGACCCACACCCCTGCCATCACAACCTTCTCTGGCAGTGACTTCCATATCTTGACTGCCCTTACTGTAAAGAACCCTTTCCTGTGCTGGTTGCGAAACTTCCTCTACTCTAACATTAGTGGGTGACCCCGTGTACAGTCCTTGGGGTAAAAATTTTCATGAAAGTTCTCTGTATTGACCAATGATGTATCTTATTTATATATCAATCACAAAATTGTTTTCAAAAATTTGAAATAACATTTGAAAAAATCTAATTTTTGCTTTTATAATCCCACATTGGCGCATCACAGCCAGTGACATTGCAGCTCTAGAAGGTTACTAATTGATCTAGAGTGATTGTAGCTGATATAATAACATACAACAGCCATGGTGCTATTAGATGTGGTTAAAAAAATTTATTGTAGTTTTATAAGTTGTTTAGCACTTTTATTTACAGATATATAGGTTGTTTAATATGTGGCTGCAATTCGAGAGTCTTGTCAGCAAGAACTCAAGTGCTTATCAATGACAGAGCTCAGCTAAAACATCAACACACGTTTTGCAATAGGCTTTATCAAGGCATTAAGCTGAACACTGCTCTGACAGATTTTATCTAATATCAAGTGGCGGCTTGAATGCGGTCATTTGGTCTGCTGCAAATCAGCTGAGGGGTGTGTATGAGTGACATTACATACCACCAATGACAAAGTGTGAGAGAATGGTTTGAATGTTGCAATTGGGCATTAGAGTTTATTGACAAGAGGAAAAGCCAATCGTATTTGACCACATTTTAATGGGTGTAGATCTTTGTTGAGAAGAGTCCTATTTCGAAAATGTTGCTCTCCCAATTAGCTGGAAAAGTGATTGCTTTTGTCTTAATTCCTAAAGCACCGAAGACGGAGCTCCAAAAGGTAAGTATAAATTTTACCACACCCCTTTCCCTAATCCTCCCCTTCCATGACCCTAATCCTCCCTTTTACACAGCCTAAACCTAACCCTCCCTTTTCTGCAGCCTAACCCTAAGACGCCCCTACCAGAAGCCTGGCCCTAAGTCTCCCATCCCCGCAGCCTAAACCTAGACTCCCCTCCCAGCAGCCTGACTCTAAGCCTAAGCCTCCCCTTCCATGACACTAACCCTCTTACCAGGGCACAGAGTCTAAACCAGGGCCAGGTATTCATTAGAGCCCATGATGGTGGGGATAGGCTTGGCTGCTGGCACCTGATATGTTGCGGCCCCCCGGAAATAGCTCCCAAGGAAGATCTGTATCGAATGTGCCTGCACAGGAACCGACTCACAACCTGGAACCCTCACCCAACAAGAGATAAACAGGAACCCTTGCTCACCAGACAGAAAATCTAAGTTTAGGAGCACAAGTATATAAACATGAGCTTGGGCATACAAGATGGCAGGCAGGAACCCAAGCAAACAAGATATCAGACTGGAACCCACACACAGTAAACTAAGATAACTGCTATACCAAAGTATAGGCCAGAAATGAATGGGATCCACACGTGTGGAACAGATGACAGACAGAGCCTCCCCAGAACACCTGAGTAACTACAGGATGGAGGTATAACCTGCCTGATTTTCATAGCCTGTTTCTAAGCATTGGTTTTCCAAGCATATTGGAGTTGTAACTGGAGTTTGAACTGGATTTGGGCAACATTTAAAAGTAGTTGTGTGATTTGTGGGTAAAGCAAAGTTTGCAGATTTTTTAATCGAATAAACCTTCTAGGATGTCTGCTTTTGTGCATTGCAGTGGGTGTGATGCTTTTGTTTTGCGTGAGACAATTTGGAAACTCAGGTGTTGTCCAATCTGTCAGAAGATGTCTTTTTTGCCGGATGAGATAGCTAGAATGCAAGGTGATATATGCAGGATGTCTGTATCTTTGATGCCATCATTGCCTTAGAGAGTCCCCAGGATGCGCCATCGTCATCACACTACTGCCCCTTCATCACACTACTGCCCCTTCATCACACTACTGCCCCTTCATCACACTACTGCCCCTTCATTACCCCTTTTTTCAGAACACTGTGCTCTCCTTTACTTTTGTCCCTTCTTGTATTTCTCTACAGCCATCCAAACACCTCCTCCTCGTGTTCAGCCAGCCCTTCTGCCCCCTCTTGTACGTCCAGTCAGCATTCTGTCCCCTCCTTGTATGTCCAAAAGATGGACCTAGCGTGCTGTAATGGATGGTTTGGTACAGTCAATCCACATGCACAAGTAAAGGAGACCTCTGGATGGAAGGTAAATAACATTACATGGTGTACGGGCACAAACCAGTGAGCTCTCTGCTGCTACGTCTCCAAATACCCTCTGCAAGTGCAGGGTTATATAATGTGTTTTAAAGTGTTGCACTGCTCTCAATAGAGCGGAAGCTTCAGTTGCAGGGTTTATGCTCTAAATCAATGGAAATATGAACTTACAGGAAAATCTGAAAACATAAAAAATGTATAGTTTTACAGTACTCTATAATCCCATAAAACACATATTGTTTAATGTATTTTGATAAACAACAATCAAGCTGACGGGTACTAAATTAGCTTCTGAATGAGTGCCCTCTGACTTACACCTGCAGAAGGTGCAAAAACAAAAAGTCACCTTTATTACGCCTGTGTACTGTCTAGGATGGAGACAGACCTTACTGTACACCTCCACCCGTTCCTTCTCTCTACACACTTCTCAGAGTGCAAGCCCTGGGCGCCAGGGTTGTGTTATGATCTGAATGGGACATCCCTGCTCTTTAGTTGTGAGCATGCACAGGATGGATCGGGGTCATTGACTGTGGGAGTAACTGAGGGGTTTACCAAGACTTATTGACACATTTCAGCCTCTCAATAAGAAAAGCAGATAGCCCACTGATATGGCCCCGGACAATCCAATATTAGTTTGGGGAATGGGGGCTTCAGGTATATACACTAGAGCGATTATCGAAGATTGCATGAATTTGCCGATAATCTGAATGATTTTTCCGCTAGAGCCCCTCATTATATCGGCACCATACATTACATATTTTTCATGCGATAATCTTATGAAAGTTAAAAAAAACTGCTTCATGCGATAATCTTATGAAAGTTAAAAAAAACTGCGATTTCAGCACTAGTTTTGTCGTCATAAAAAACCGCTTTTGGCCATACACAGTCCAATGTTCTTTTTTTTTGTACGATTTTCTGTTAAAATGAACATGTGGGTTTTACTGACGTAGACGATGGGAAGCAGTCATATAACTTCCTGTTGTAGCTAGCCCTTTGTTCTTTTGTTCTATATAAGCAGGTATATAAGCCATGACGGTGCATCAAATGTCCCTGTTCACATCATAGTTCCTTCCAAGGAATCCATGTTCCACAGCAGGTGATGATCAAGGGGGGAGCTGCATTGAAGGTTCATGACAGGAGACAGTTCATTTGCATAAGCACGCCTCTACGGCAATATAAATTGATCGCAGAAGATTTGTGAATTATCGTTAAATGGCCATACACTATGCGATTTTACACAAAATCTGTGCTGATTTAAATCAAACATGTCAATAGATCAAATAATCGTACAAGAGGCCTTCTTGGACGATTATTGAATGTTCATCCAAAAAATCGTAACCATATACTTAAGCGATAATTTGGGCCCTCACGCTATAATTGAAGGATCAGCCCGATAATCGCTCTAGCGTATGGCCAGCTTAAGAGAGGATCTTTACCTGTGATCTGGGAATAAGACAAATGTAAATACAAGTCTGCACTCCACCTGCACTGCAGCTAGGACGGTAAGTGGTTTTCCACTGTAACACCTCAAATCTATTCTGCCTACAATTGTAGGTACAACAACATAAGTATATAAACAAGTACAGTGTGCTAGAACAATGGGGCAGATCCAGAACTACGCTTCTGTGCGAATTTACACCTGGTGGACATGTAAAATCGTGATTTTGTAGGTACTGCGCACGACAGATAATACGATACGTATCGTAACTCTGGGCGTATGGGCCATTCATGTATTAGTCTCATAAATTCGTATGTGGGGGCGTGTCATTTTTACGTGAGCCAAAATTACGCCTAAATTATGCAATATAGGTGGGGGTTTTCATTTAAATTGTACAGTATAGGGGTGCTTAGCTGCGTAAGACCTCGGTTACGCGGCCCAAAGTTAAGGTTCGGTTTAGAAAGCGGAAATCAGTCAAAGTTCGTACGTTCAAGGGGTGTGCCTAGGGGAGTGTATAGAAGGTACGCTCGCGTAAATACGCTACGCTAGTAAACGGATTGCAAGCGGAGTTCTGGATCTACCCCAATGTTCATAAATAAGAGTGAAATGGACCAGTTTCTACAGTAGTTTTTTCTTCTGCAGTGAATCAAAAACGTTTTTTCAGTCACATACGATTCAGCTGGAAAAACGTTTAAAGAGCGTCATTCTGGGGTCGTGTTGATGAGACGCTTTGAAATAAGCTCTGTCTAAATGGATTCATAATGATAACAGAAATCCAGCTGAAACGTACGTGATTGAAAAAATCTTTTTGATTACCTGTGATCTGTCGGGGATTTAGGATCTGATACTGAGTTTGGAGTAAATTTGCACCTTGTCAGTGCAGGGGAGAGCAAATTTGGAGGCACCCAGATAGATTTAGCGTTGGGAAGGGAATGTCCTAGATTAATTAAATCTAAATTGGATTCAATTTTGTGTAACAATGTCTAGTATAGTGTGCTGTATGCCGGATCTTTTCCTGATTGAAAAAGAAAAACATAACTTTGCATCATGGTTTTGCCAATTTGTTAGAGTTTTTTGGTTAAAATTTCGAAACCATGTAATGTGCAGAATAATATTGTTCATGTATCTAACACTAATCTCTACCTCCAGTGCCATGTTAACCTATAGCCATGTGAGGCTTAGTAGGGGAACATGCTTTGGGCAGGATTCGTAAGTCCCCTGTCTCAAAATATCTGCATGCACGCGCCAGATGTTCCGACAGTTACATGCATCAGTATGTACGCAAAAGGGGCTGACCCTTCTATTACAATGGCCGTACCCCCGCCAGACAGGGATAGCCATTTAGATGAGGGGTCGGGGCAGGTAAGCCCCGTTACGACTAGGTCTGCGTCCATGTGGACGCAGACCTAGTTGTAAAATATAAGGTAGCTATCCTCGCTACGGCTACGTAAGTAAGGCCCCTCGTAAAGCATGCAGGGGTCAGGATCTGGCTCAAGGGCATTATATTAGTGCCAAAAGGCAATAATCCCCTAAATATGGTCCTGACCACTTTGTACATGCAATCCAGCAAAGTTGACATTGTGACATTGTTGATTACACCCTGTTATTTATAGAAAAGTGCTAATTGATGTTGACTTCCAGCATGGATTAACACCTTTGCAGGTATCATTGTGTTGCCATTTAGTAAATGTTAGAGAATGACTAGCCAGATGGAATAGGAGACTTGTGTTGTAGTCACAGCTGTATGTCAGGTTAATAAAATGAGTCCACGTTGATTGCATGGACGGTAAGATGTGACTCCTTACAATGACCCCCTTGTAAAAGTTTAAATACCCTTTGACCCCTTTACTGCTTGGGAATCTCTCACATGTGTTAACAACAGTTGATAAAGGCTGCAAATTGGTTTTTATTGGGCTGAGAGCCTTTGTCAATTGTGCTCAGGCTATTAGTAACACTGTCATAATGATGATGGGGAACCTTTCAGTTTCTGCAGGATATTTAGCAGTTTGTCACTATACCGGACTAATTGACTGAACAAGGGTCTTCTCTACAACACAGCAGTGTTATAGTGATGCATTAGGACACATCTGAGAATTGTTTTCCCTAGTAGGTGTTGACAGCGATAACAATGGTCAGATATGGGCAGATATGATATTCAGAGCTGCACTGAGTCTTTATTCTGCCTTCATACCTGTGTGCAGTGTTTATTATCCAATCAGAATATTATCCTGTCAGTTTGGCTAACTATATTATTTAAATATTCACTACATAGCCAATCAGATCACTGGAATGCTGATATGTGACATGGACATTGCAAATATCGGAAAGCGCACTATCAGTATGGATCTGGATTAATACTTCCATGCTAGAAGTGTTTCCTTGGGCTTTCTGATGGCAGGGCTGTGCTGGCTGGGACAGGGTGATTGTTTATGCAATTGATGTGTGCAGATAAGACAGTGAGTGCATGCTAAATGCTCTCTGCACTATCCAGACTAATGTTGTGTCTTCACGGAACTCTTTGGGGCCAGATTTACTAAGCTGCTGTTTTGGAAAAGTGGAGATGTTGCCCATAGCAACCAATTAGATTCAAGCTGACATTCTCTAGTATGTAATAGGAGAGTGAGATCTAGAATCTGATTGGTTGCTATAGACACCATCTCCATTTTTCCAAACCTGCCGTTTAGTAAATCTGGCCCCTGGAGTCTGCTGGCTGGGGAGGGGCCCACCTCTCATGCAGGGAGGGCTGCATGAGCATCAGATTCCCACTGCAGCTGCACTCAGAACAATAAACCAAGCAGGGACATCATTCTGGACCCAGTCCTGTGTGATGAGCAGGAGGTCACAGAGTGAATGTTGGCTAGTGGAAGACGTTGTGAATGCCAGCCCTACAGAATATCAAATACTACATTTCTGTAATTTGTCACAAAAAAAAAATCAATAAAATACATCATTACCAGTCATCATATAATCTGGTCCTGTCTATTTTTCATTGTTACCACTAAATTGGCATAAAATGGGCAGAAGATAGAATAGGTCAGGGGCCGAACTACCATTGCTGCAGCAGGTGCAACAGCTGATACAAAGGCCCACAGCCGTCATCAACGCACCACCGAAGCTCCCCACTGGGTTACCTGGCTATCATCAGGGCCAAAGCATATTTTTTGCACCTGGGCCCACAACTTGCTAGTTCCGCCTCTGAAATACACTCTCTCAGCTCTCCCAGTTACACCCTCACACTCCGCCATTTGTGAGACATGACAGCCCTACTGTGGTTTATTCTCAGTCCTTGCATGTATTCATCTATATTATATATAAAAGGTGTTCAGAAATGAATTACTATGATGCAACCACTTCATGAGAAAATATTATATTGCAGAAGTAATGTAAATATAATTAATGCCAATATAATGCATTCAGTAATTAGAATCTCTAATGAATAATAATTGTATGAACAGTGAATTCTAATGTATGGGGTCACTAGGTTGATAGGATTTCCTCGTCACGATTATTGTGTAGTGTGTAGCCAGCGTTACGTCAGAAACACTATTAATCAGCAGCATTGTTGTTTTATAGTCTGAATGTGTTACATGAATAAATTGAAGCTCAGCATCTATTATTTAATAAAACCCAATTCAATGTCTATTTCCAGAAAATTAAAGAACGATATCTATGTGACTGGGATCCAAAAAATAATGACATTGTGTCCTGATGAAAAATTCTGTATTTTTTCTTCACATTTGAGAAGATGAGGCATGAACCGTTTTCATTTTGTACTGGAGACTTTAAAACAAAATATAGGGCCGGATCCACACAAAGGAACAATTGCCCACTCACACACGCAAGGTGCATAAGTGGGCTGAATGGATTGGAGGGCACATGCACCCTCCAGATGTTACGTTAGTTTTAACACACGTAACAACCATCGCACGGAACTTCCGTATGTTCTGTATGATGGCATTTAAGCTCAAAGGGGCAGTGCTTCACCTCCGCCCGTTAAGGTGAGTGAGGGGAAGCATGTAAAGTGTACAATGTGGGGGATCACCACCCACATACGAGCAGATCAGCGGTTGGACGGACTGCTGATCCGCAAGTGTGACTTGAAGCTGCCATGTGTCACACTTGTTAGTGACAGGGGGAGTTCACTTTCCTCTCTCGTGTGGATGGAGAAACCCTCAAACGTACGGAAAAATGCCCGGTTCTCGGTCCGGTCCATAATGTCTAAAATGGAAACCAGGAGTAAATGTTTGGAAAAGAAATTGCAATCTGTAAGTTCACTTTTAAAATGCAAAATGTCAAGCTTAAACATAGGCTTAAACACATAATAAAAACATAATTATGGTATGTAGGATAGATGCTAGTGTAGCCTTCTAAGTTTAATGTACAATACATATGCTACCAGGGAAGTAATGATTATATTTTTGTCATCAAAATATTCTAGACTCTGGTATTTAAGATTAAAAATAAAAAAAAAGATTTTCAATTTTATTTCATTAGAAAATGTTACACAGTTTCTATTTTATTCTTCAGTGTATTCTGTTTTATGCCTCTTTATTAGTCACATTTAGGGACTATAATAGGGAGATAATAGCAAACTAATAAGCCAAATATAGTAAATGAAACCACGAGTGTATAAAACAGAAGTCATTATAAATACTAAAAACAAAACAAAATGACCTTTTCTTTTCTAATTTTTCTTAAACTTTTTAAAACTGTACAGATAGTTACACATCCCAATCATGAGGCTACCTCTGTTGATGAGTAATATGATGATAAGGGGGATATTGGGGGAACACAGGGCTGGTGCGATGCACTCTGCTAGGAGCTGCCGTTCATCCCCCTGCTTCTCAAAGCTGACATTTAGCCAGATCTGTGACAACTGTGAGAGCCAGCGCCGGTCCTCAATACAGCAGCACTGGCCTGTGCTGTAGATAGATGCTAGATCCAAGTGGGCTAAAGGGACCTCTGCTGATGTCTAGCCCATGTGACCAGTCACCTGATCAGAGGGAGGAGTCAGTGTATCCTCCATTTTCCTGTCCTGGGAACAGCAGTGTGATCATAATATTTATAATAGAGGAGGGCGCAAATTTATTTTTTGAAGGGGGCGCCAGACATGCTAGCACCGGCCCTGGAGGGACACAATGATGCTGGAGGCGGGGAACATGTTACTAGTGGGTGGTGCAGGCCCTTCCAGCAGTGTGATATTCTGCAGAACACTTCCATGGATGCACACTCTATGATCTAAGAAAAAGGTAGATAAACATTGCTTGTATAAAACAAATTTATTTTACACGCCATCCTTAAGATGGAGAAAGCTAAATAATAATTTAGCATGCATAAGTAGAGGTATCTTTTCTTTTATAAATACAATATACAAAAATACAGTATATAGCTGTAATATCTCCAGCAGGTTTACCATTTATGAAGTAAACACACGCAGAGGAGAAACACAAGTGGTAAGAGAAACAATGTCCATGCTCTAAGCCACTGTCTCTAGAGTCATTGTGTACATTCATGGAGCCTCGGATACTCATTTCCGGTAGCTCTGTGGTTGTATGTGGGTAACGTCGTCTTACAAGGTCACCAATGATGACTGGTAAAATAAAACAGTGGTTGAATAGAACAGAAAGAGAAGTCACTGTAATGTGTTTAAAAGGCAGTCAATGCCATAATCTTCATTCTCCAGATATATAAGATGGCAGGGAGTGACTCCCCTGTATAATACTGAGTTTCCCTCCAGCAGTGGTCTGTTCTGAGGGCACTTGGAGAGCACCGTGAGATGAAGACAATGCTACTGCTCCAGTGAAAGGCTCAGTGCAGTTGACTGTTCTGCTGGGGACTGTTGTCCTCATCTTCAGACGTACAGTCAGACGAATGGTGGTAGAAGTGCTTTTTATCTCTGTGCTCCTCATCCTCCTCATCTTCTCTGTCCTCTTCCTCATCCTCACTGTCTGTAAAGTCCCTGGACAGGCGGCTGCCTGCTTTTAGTGTCTCTCCTCTTGAATGTAGGTGGTAGGCGGTGGTCTTGTCTTCTTGGTTGTCCTCTGGACACTTCTCCTCGGAGCTGCCCTTGCTTCCTCTCTGCTGCTTTTCTGCATCTTGCACAGCCTGTTCCTTCGCTTTCTTACTCCTCTTCCATTTCATACGTCTGTTCTGGAACCAGATCTTTACCTGTGATACAAATAGGAAATGGTGACTTATATGGACAATGATCACATGACTGGACTCACACAAGGTATATACTCTACAGAAAGTTTCATTTACACTGTATATAAAAAGGTTTGCCAATGGATACAATGGTAATAAACTCTATCTTCTAACACATTCCTACTTCTGAGTAATGTTATCCTTTAATACATTTATTACAGTTCATTTAGACAAACTGGACTTACATGCAAAATGCAAAATGAGCGTATACATATAAAATATTCATCAAGCATAGGCAAACTCTGACACTTCAGGTGCTCTAATACTACAACTTCCAGCATGCTCCAACAGGTTTAATAATAGGTATAGCTGATGTATGGCAAAGTATGATGGTACTTGTAGTTTCACAACCCCTGGAGTCTTATAAACTACCCCCATGCCTGAGCTAAGAGGAGGAGCTTGTATGCGTTTGGTACAATGTATTGATAATATCTGACTTTTCATTGTCATTGTTATCCATATGAACAGAATTACGTGTGTGAGTGTGTGTGTTTATGTATATGGTGTGCGTGTGTGTGTGTTTATGTATATGGTGTGTGTGTGTGTGTGTGTGTGTGTGTGTGTGTGTGTGTTTGTGTGTAAATATGTCCAGACAAAACACTGGGGCTGAGCCAGAGTTGAGAATGACAGTAAAAAGCAGTGGAGCATTTTTACACCTGGATAAAACCATGTTAAAGCACAGGGAGGGGGGTAATGGTGATGTTTTGTATTTCAGCTCTAAAGCAGAGTTTCTAAGTAAAGCTGTTCAGTATTTGTGTGCAATAAAAAAAATCTATTTTTAAATGTATTTTCCCTCACATTACAACATAGTTTGTCCAGAGACAATTTAGCTGTTTTGTGCAGTTAAGTTGGGCACACACTTATACAATTATGACAGTGATCCTACGATTGCAGACCACATGCAATGATATAGGAACAGTATATATGCACACAATCTTGATTTTTGTTGTTAAGATGTCGAACTAATGTTATAGTGTGTACGCTCATACAATCGTCCGCGCAACTTTCTCTGACAATAGCTCTTCACACAGCACCGTCTTTGTAAGCAGCAATATTTACTTCTGTAATGTTCTAGTCTTCCCCAATAGTGGGTGAGATAATCACATGGGACATTGCCACAAGAACACAAGCACGAGCTTTTCCTTTGCTTTGTTAAGATGCATGGTAACCACAAATGTAACAAAAAAGCCAACCACAAGCAAAGCCGAATACATTGATATGAACAACTGTACACAGAGCCCTAGTAATAAGAATACACAATGAAAGTATTTTCTGTTTCTGGGCACATCCATGATGACCTTTGCTGTTTGGTTCATTTCACTATTCTAAATCTTTTCATTGTGTGACAATATCAGCTCAGTGTGTACAGAGCCACAATTTTTAGAACTCATTTTTTGTGCAGCAATTAGTGTGTACACATCAGCATTGTCATCAAAATTTGCAAACCAAGAGCCATGAACTCTCAGGTATGATTGCACAGATATGTGTACCCAGCTCCACTCCTAATTCTGGAACAGCTCCATCCTCTCAAAATTAACTCTAATAGTCAGAGAAAATAAAACTGAAAACAACTGCTTAAAGTCATCAGAACAATGGTAATTTAACTATTTTATTGCACTAATAATATCAATCAGCAAAGCAGTGAAAATAAAAGTAGTTAACATTTAGTGCTTAGTATTTAAAGTTTTTTTTGGTTTTCAAACAAGAATAATTTTATTGTTACATTTAAGATTGTAATTGCCAAGTTTATAGTAAAAGGGTCTGAGCCAGATTAGTGAGCAGAACAGAAAATAAATCTGCTCCTCGGTAAAACAGGGATATAAATGTAAAGTGGATGATGAATTAATGTGAGAGTTACAGCTTCAACAGAAAGCCGTCCAGAATGTGTGTGTTATAAGCAAAGAATTCTCCCTGCACGAAATGTAACAGTATTAATACACACACACACACACCTCACACACACACACACACACACACACTTGTTTATCTAGGCGCAGCTTACACGTGGACACCGCTGCAATGTTCTGTATTCTGAGCACGTTATCTAATACACATGAAGACACCCTGCTGATTGTCATGTACTGTAAGGATGCAGCCAACTTCACTGGAACCTCCCAACCCTGAATATGATCGCAAGTATAAACGTATAAACGGTATTTCTTTACTTGATCATAAAAGTTTCATTTGAAATTTAAAATTATTTATAATAACATAAAAAAACTAAAACAACGAGCCCTGAATGTGGATATTAATGTTGAGTTATAAAAAAGGAAGAATGGTCCACACTAGAGTTTATGTCTGTTATTTTCGAATAAAACTTCAATAAAACGTAACAGCATAGTCAGGACGGGTGTAGATATAAAATATATCCCTAGCTACAATGGAACCAGAAGTGCCAGTAATCTCCAGAAGCCAATGTACACACACACATAAATATACATACATACATATACACACATATATACACACACACACACAAACACACACACACACACACACACATATATATACAGACACACACACACACACATATATACACATACATATACACGCATATATACACATACATATACACGCATATATACACATACATATAGACACACATTTACATATACACACACACACACACATATATATATACACATACATATATACACACA
>WWET01000004.1:871730-883290 GCA_011038615.1 Limnodynastes dumerilii | reverse complement strand
ATAGATAGATAGATAGATAGATAGATGGATATGAGATAGATAGATAGATAGATATGAGATAGATAGATACATAGATATGAGATAGATAGATAGATAGATAGATAGAGATATAGATAGATATGAGATAGATAGATAGATAGATAGATAGATATTAGATTAGATTGTATTAGATTATACTGTAATATACTATATTATATTACTTGTATGCGATCTTAGTTGAGAACCTGATATTCTCAGTAGGCTTCCTATGCAGCAAGCAGCTGGGAATGTTACCACCACCACTATGAGGGAGATTTAAAGCAATATCTGACAGGACCAATAGATACTGTTACATATGAGTGTAAAATACTGTTACATGCAGTGTGACACAACTACCTCTGTATTCCTGAAACACACATAGCGACTAATAAAAGTTTTCAAGCACTAATTGAGCAATCCGTGGAGATAAGTTCCAGCGAAGCTGTTGTGATGATTAGGGTAATAGATCGTCTTTCTTTTTGCACCATGGCTCAGTTCTTCATTCACAGGACAAACCAGTGACATGTAGGAAATCCTGGGGGAATTGGACTCCAGGGAGCAGCAGCAAATGTTAATAAGGTATTTATCACGGGTGAGCGCGGTGCGGACAGCTCTGAGGAAGGCCACAAGAAAGCGAAGCGATGAAGCAGAATAAATAACACCGTGTACATTTGTTGTATGATCCCTTGTGTGTAATTCTTCCTTCGGTGTATCTACATCCTGACAACTGCACCTCATCCCAGCGCAATGATGATTCACCCGGAAATGATAGTGTTAATAAGAGAGGCTAATATAGAAAACAGTGCATTTACTACTGGGGTATAGGGAGGTATAAGAAATAATACATAGTAATATATTATATTATATTATATTGTAATAATACTATATAGAATTAGTAAGTAGCACATACTGGACTCATATACTGCAGATGGGAATCCTTTGACAAGACAATGAGTTCCGTTAGTAAATATATATCGTCACAATAAACGCGTGAGAATATGTTATATTATTCAGAGCATAAAAGTGTATTATGCCAGTTACATATGACAGTCTAAATAATAATACACACTGATTACACCACACACACACACACACACACACACACACACACACACACACACACACACACACACACACACCTATGATTCTTCATGAGAGGTTATAGCTACTATCATGCGTATTTTATATATAAAAGCACCTAGCCACCCAATCTATTTTAGTGTTTCTCGATACATAGTAAAGAGCAGTCGAATTTATGCTTCTAGCAAGGAACAAAAAAGTGAGTTGTGGTCTGGAGAGTTCTGTCACATAATGAATATTTGAAGCATTGTAGCATTGTAGTTGCACACACACCGTATGTTATACTTCACACACATATGCAATCTAGTCCACACCCATTGGCCAATTTCTGCCTCTCAGTGTTGATATCTCTATCATTGTGTAATAAATTAACGTTCCCTTATAGGTATGTGTGCAGTATTCGTTCATGGGAATCGTGTATTGTATTATAGGGGTTTATATAAAGTTAGGAGCAACAGCAAACATAAATAAATAAACTGAACTACAAAATGCATTAGAGTTAAGAGTTCCAAGTTCAACTCTGAATGTAACTGTTGCCACTGATTTCCATCCCAAAAAATGGCGACATAATCATTTGTCCAGGTGCAAGTTTGCAACTATTTTGCTGTTGCTGCTTTCTCTGAAGAATCCCTCTAATTGCACATTAGACTTTATTGTGCCCATCCATAGAACTACATAGATGAGTGCTGTGTACACTGGGTCCCATTAATGCAATCGCTCTCACTGTCCCCGGTCGCAAGGATGTGATCATGGATTCAAGACAAGTATCCAGCCAGCTCGTCCTCAACCCTCTGCTATCCGCCACTTATTGCACGAATATCCTCTCTCTTCTCATCTGTTAGGGAATTTTAAGGTCTTGTCTCTATCTCCTGAATGCAAATACAGTTAATGAATACAATCTGCTATTGTCCTGCAACCTATTGTCCCCGCAATTGGCACATTACCTGTCAAACCCCGATGAATATCAATTAACACTCAATAACCAGAAGCAGAATTAACCCCTGCTATCCCACAAAGAAGAAAAGGGTTTATGCAGCCACACATTGACCCATCTGGGGAGGAAAAATATTTATGTATGTGACAGAGGGATCTAATGGAGGGATGGGGTTTATGCTTGGCATCAGATAAAACTCACACAATGGAGTACACAAAATGGTTTTTTTGCAGTCTTCTCCTGCGCATATAAGTAGATATTAATAACCATTTTGTGTACTCCAGATCTGTGAGGATATATTTATACCCTTCACTATAGAGGTGAAGTGACACACCTCATCACAGTTGTCCTCCTAGCACAGCAGTATATTTTGGGCGCAGGCTGTATCTTATTAATTTTGTGTTATAAAACACACAAAATGTTTGGGCTTTTTGTGTTTTGATTTAGATTTTTTTTATGCATTTTTTTTTTAATTCATGTCAAGTGTGTGTGTATATGAGTGTGTGTATGTGTATATGTGTGTTTATGTCTGAATGTGTATATGTGTACGTATGTGTGTGTATTTATGTACGTATACATGTATGCATGTATGTATGTATGATAATGTGTGTATGTGTATATGTATATGTGTGTATATGAGTGTGTGTATGTGTATATATGTGTGTTTATGTCTGAATGTGTATATGTATGCGTATGTGTATATGTGTTTGTTTGTATTTATGTATGTATACATGTATGTATGTATGATAATGTGTGTATGTGTATATGTATATGTGTGTTTGGGAGTTTAGATTTTAAGCTCCAATATTGCATGGGCTGATGTGATTGGTTGCTTAAAAAGAATGTAATGCGCTACTTAATATGATGGCGCTATATAGAAGCCTGCTACCAAATAAATAAATAAATAAATAAATACATACATAAATAAATACATACATACATACACAATTTAATGAATAAGTAAATAAGTAAAAATAAACAATACATACATAAAATTGTGACTGTCCTATGAAGGTTTCCTACTACTGAGTGGTACATATACAGTACAATTATACAGTACAATTATACAGCACAATTATACAGTACAGGCACTGGTAAGAATTCGCAAGTTTCTGTATAATATGATTCTTTAACCAGATAATATCAGGATACTCTTTAAATGATCATAAACATTTACCATTATCCGATGGATTTATAGCTAGTTCTTTGGTTAATAAGGAATAAATAACAGTATCTGAATGCGAAGGGCTTACATACTTGTTTCTATAATTCTATGCAGCTAAAAGAATGATAGATTTTATTTTTTAAACTAAAAGGTTTCTTTATTAAAAGTTGATATTTTAATCTGGGATGGTTCAGCAAAGGAAAGAGCAGCGAGAACTGCGATAATGTTTAAATCAGCCGTGGTTAATGACAGGAAGACACATCTAATTGGTATATTTAGTGGTGCTGATACAGCTAAAAGGGCCAGCTGAAAGCTGTATTAGAGAGGGCCAGTGTCACCTATTACTGAGCCACTTCGTTTCCATGCAGTTAACCCCTCGCAGTGCGGTAAATCGGTGAGATCTTACTGGTGCTAATACAGATGAGGAAACTCTTTCAGAAATGAGCCAAATCGAACCGAATTGACAACTGACCTCATCTATTTCCATCTCTGAAGCTCTAGGGGTCATTACGCTTCTTTACTGTTACAGTCTTAACCCTTTGTGATGCTACATATCATTTCCATGGATTTAACTCCCGATAGTGATAAATAGGCTAATTCGTTGCTATTAATCCCCTGGAATCCGATGTCAATGCTAATTAAGATATAGTTTTATATTGAATTAGCATTTCTCCATGTAAGCATCACTGGATCAACACGCTGGGTTTAAATTAACCTCTTCTTCCAATGTTAGAATAAGTAAATTGACTTCAATTTAATCCCCCTTCCTTCATATTGCTGAGCCAATTGTAACATTAATAGCTAGCCTCATTACAGTTAACGAAATGACTGATAAATTTGACGTCTAGGTCATAAACCATGGATGTGGTATTACGTTTTGCCAATAGTTAATACACCCCCAGTGATGTAATATTCACTTTATCTTCTCGGAAGCCTCAATCCATTGTACGTTGCAATATATGGCTCTACCTCCTGGGAGTAAGAGTATTGAGGAGTGGTAGGCTCTAGAGGGGAGTCTCATTGCATTGCCAAAGAGTCTGGGGACAAACCCATTACTTATAAACCTGAAGCCCTTGCTACCATTGATCACCCATTGCCTGCATATACACAGTAATCTTGCATAGAGACTCTGCCCTGTGTCCCCAGCCAATCGAGCTAAGTGATTGTCAGCTACCTCTGTATTCTAATCACTTGTAGCTGTACCATATGCTGGTGATTTGTTTGCAGATGAATTGTGTGTACTCTCCATGACACTGCTGCCTGATTATCACAGGCTGGGTTAATCTGACTAATGAACTCGTTAAAGGTGCCCGTGTAACCCTGGACAGCTTTGAGCTCTTTAGGGAAATTGCCCTGAAAGGTTTTTGCTTCTGTTCCAAGGCTCCTGTCAGCCCCTCTCTGGCCCTGTTACATCTGCATGAAAAAGAAAACTATTATTCCACTGTGAGCCCTTCAGAGCAGTGCCCCAACTCTGCAGCTCCAGCAGCATCTGCTCTGCTTGTAATGTTTTATGTTACTGCATAAGTTTCTCATCTTTTGCCTTTATGCAGGGTTGTAGGAACATTAGGGGCAATGTAATTCCCCTTCCAACCCCAAAAAAGTAAATATGTGAGAAGGGGTGACAGGTAGCAGTTCTGGACACTGCCATATGTGACATGGTGATAATAGGGATTATGGGCTGGATTCACAACCCCATATTTTTTTATATACGTCCCTAATTTTCCGAATTTATTTAGTACACATGCGTAGTAACTATTTTACGCTATCTACGTAGCGTTTCGTTACGTAGATTGCGTACATGCGGTCTTTAAAGATCTTTAAATAGTTACTACGCATGTGTAATAGCTAGATTCGGAAAATTAGGGACGTATATAAAAAAATATGGGGTTATGAATCCGGCCCTATGTGAATTGGGGACATTACTTTTTGCATAATCATGCAAACTATTAGGCATATAAAATAAGAATCCATATTTCTGTGATTGATACCACTTTCACATTGCCACCCTGGCAATAATCTAAGTTGTTGAACCCAGGTTATTGCCGTGTTTCAGCTCTTCACCTTTTCTTTCCCCCTCTGAACCCCGGTCTGCATTGTATATCATCAGTTTGATGACTCTTGTGCCTAGCCCCCCCAATTACTTTCCTTTGGTGAGATCAGGGTTAACACCTTTGGTCTCACCTTTCACACTGACGCCTGCCTGGGTCGGACCTAGGAATAATCCTGCTTTTCACCGGGGTTGAAGCAGTGGGACCCGGACCCTTTCACACTGAGCCTTGAACTGGGTCAATGGGCTTGCCCCAGCAATAATAACCTGGGTTTTTGGTGCGATGTGACAGGGTTTTAGATGCATAAATAAAAAGCGTTTCAGAGTAAGGTAAAGAGAGGTGCAAGTGAAGACCTGAGCAAAACCATGCTGAATTGCAAAGGAAGGCCAATGTGAACGATAAAAATAGTATTAGAGGTGCGAGTTGAAGTTTCATAGCTCAACTCTAATTTACAGATTAAACATAAAGCCATGAAACGTGAGCTCTAAGTGTAAAAGCAAAGTATTTTTCCTGCATGACAAAAAAATGATAAAACTCTATGGGCCAGATTCAATTAGGTTCATAGCGAGTTTTATGCTTACTTTATGCTCATATGCATAAGAAAATTAGCACGAATTTTTAACGCTGTATTCAATTTAGCATTTTTTATGCACAAAAAATCAAAATTCGCTGGTGAATTTTTGTCCATTAACACAAATAGGGACAACTTTCCCTATTCAATTACATTAAAATTAGCGCAAATTTTTCTTATATTGACAGGTGGATATTTGCGCAAATTAATATGAGTTGTGTTAAGTTGATGTAAATAAGTAAAAATGTATAGAAATAATTAAAATAACTTTATTTTATTAATTTTTATCATGGCTATGCTAAAAAAAACAATTATGGGAATTCAAAATCACATATGTAATATGTTCTGTGGGGCCCCCGTTCTGCAGGTTGGTCACGTCTGACATCTCTCAGCTTTTAATGGATTTCACAGCTAAGTAAAAATACCTTACTCCCTTATAGTTTAAGGGTGAAAGGTAATGATGGCTCAATTCTATTGAGGGGCAATCGCTTTTTTGGGGCTAGCTGGGCGTCAGATAAGTCCGGCGGCGTCTGCCGCCGATTGTGACACCCAATATTTATGGACCTGACTGTATATATATACATATATATATATATATACATACACACATACATACAAGTAAAACAGAGGACGCTTCATGATGGAGTACAATTTATTAAAACGGCAGTTAAAAAATATATATAAGCGTGCCGAATATTTAGGAATCAAAAATTAATTTGATTCAACCAAACATAAATAGAATCGTGGTTCAGCCAGAGTTGTAGTGAGTTTCCTGAACCTGATTGTAATCGTAGCCTCTCCATGACCGATAGATGCTAGCAGGTACCAGATGCAGGTAACGAGGGTAGCCCTACCCTACGCGTTTTGTCACAGATAGACTTCCTCAGGGGGTGTGTCTCAAGAACCCAGTATCACACATCGTGGCAAGCGCCGCACTCACCTAATCAGATGTCGGCTGTCCGCGCTCCTCTCCCACCGGTCGCGTGGCTCAGGCTTCCAGAGACTGCCACTAGCATAGTGACAGTCTCCTATACTTACATTGTCTGCAGCAGATCTGGCACCCTTGTGTATTCTGACGCCAAGCGCCGCAGAAGCTCCATTAAATGGGCGCCGCCATCTTCTTCTGGCCACATGACCCTGAAGCACCAATGGGAGTGCGCCTGTGCAATCTTCCAGCCAATCAGTGCCCAGGGTGCGCTATTTAAACCCTGGGCACCTTACCATCATTGCCAGAACAACTTGTTCATTCAAGGTGCCTGGTTCTCCTTCTCCTGGTCTTGATCCTGGTATTCTCCTGGTCCTGATCCTGGTATTTTCCTAGTCCTGATCCTGATCCCTGCAGTCCAGTCAGCATCCCTGCAGTCCAGTCCGGTCAACATCCCTGCAGTCCAATCCGGTCAAGTCATCTGCACTCCAGTCCAGTCATGTCATCTGCACTCTAGTCCGGTCAAGTCATCTGTACTCCAGTCCAGTCAAGTCATATGCACTCCGGTCTGGTTAAGTCATCTGTACTCCAGTCCGGTCAAGTCATCTGCACTCCAGTCCGGTCAAGTTGCCTGCATCATGCACTTCCACTCCTTGGCCTGTTCATTGTACTGTTCTCTTCATCTGTGCCAACCCAGCACAGGCTGGCTCCCCCGAGACTGTTATATCCATACCCTTTAATTCTCATGTCTGTTCACGAACCAGTCCTACATTAAACCAGCTGGCTTTCACTTTACACCGGCTCATCTGTTGCTTTCCTTGGAACCTGGGGCAGGTCCCACAAAGCTCACAGTCGTGACACCCAGCCTCCCGGATTAAATACTTGATCAGCTGATGTCTAGCCTATTAGCATTCAACTTAATTTAAAGCGAACTGGACATGTTAAACCGATCGTTTATACAATAAAGTTTAAGATAATACATAAATACATCTAAAAAGAATCAAAAAGGTACAAGTATAAACAATTGGCTTAACGCATCCAGTTCGCTTTAAATTAAGTTGAATGCTAGTTCAATTCAGATTTCATGCATTAAGCTGGGATGGCTGAATCAAAGAGGAACAGCGGCAGCTAATCAAGCAGCCTGGTGTATTTACCTATTGGGGAATTTCTCTTTTTTCCATTTGGGATTTGTATGTACAATCAACTTTGTCTGGCACTGTACCTTATCCACGGAAGGATGACACATGGGTTCCATTCTCCGGAATGAAAATCATATTTCTGAAATACAGACAGCTGACATTGTCGTCGGTCTGTATTTCAAAATTCTGTCCTAATTAGAAGGTTTTCATAATGAATGGGTGGCTTTTCAAAATCCGGCGCTGTACCCCAGCGCACCTGATGGAACACCTGCTGCACACCCACTGCAGACTCGATGCACTGGAGAGGAGGATAGTTTACAAGGGTAGCCATAGGGTTAGGCTGTGGGCAGGGGAGTCTTAGGGTCAGGATGTGGTTAGGGTTAGGGTAGTGGAAGAGGGGGGTTAGGGTGAGGATTAGGATAAGGGTTGGGGTTGGCAAAATTCTCACCTGTTGCCGCTGTGGATTCGTGCTGGGGATGTTTGATACCTCCACTCCGGCGGGGCATGAGCAATCAATTGCAAAGCCACAAAGAAACCGGTTCTCATCACTGACCCACACCTCTGACATATAGTTTCATTTTTTTTAAATGTACTAAATGTTAGTGATGGTCCAGTTAGAGCTAGAGCTAGAGCCACATCCAAATTTTGCTATCTTCTTTTCTTATTAGAATGACTGCGGACACTTTTCCAGTTGACTGGAACACATTCCGACATACCCAGACTTAAGAGGAATGATGATAAAGCATTGGGCCGGAATGAGGTCTGGATTGTGTAATCTCTCCAAATCCTTTTTGAGGAGCCAATTGCACAGATTGGAAGTTGACATTCAGCACAATGGACCTGATCAAGATTTAAATGCTTAATCCACATGCTATCCTCCGTTGCAGAGCTAATGTAAGGATCTTGTTATCGCAGGGCACACCTGTGAGCAGAATTTATTTCCTTGGCCAGGACACTACCGTATTTATTTCACTCACTGTCTGTGAGTATAGAATACTGGATTGTACGTAAGGCTGGGTACACACCTGGGCTTTTTCAACAGATATTTCCAATCACACAATCAACATTTGAAACAATCTGTGATCTTTTGATTTGATCTTTTGGAGCTCCTAATATGCCAGATCAACCATAGAAAGATATCTTTTGCTTTTTGCAAGTGTGTCCTGTGTCTGTTAGGAGATCTTTGGACTGTGCACACAGGTAAGATATCTGGTGAAACAGTTATATTGATTGTGTGATTGGAAAGATTATCTGCTGAAAAGCCCCAGTGTGTACCCTGCTTTAGTCATAAACACAGGTCATTTTCAGTAAGGAAAACAGTGATCTACACATGTATTTTTTCATTTGATATCTATGAATGAATGAATGTTTTAAATACATATCTGCAGAAAATAAATATATATTTTAATGCTAGAATAGCAATGGAATAGTACTATGCTCAGGCACTGCTGTAAATGATGTATAAATAATGTAAAGGGCTGTTTTCATACTACAAATGGCAACTAAGAAAATCCATTCAATACATAAGAAACCGCCAGAGGCTGTGTCAATATGACCTGCAGCCTCTGCGCATACAGCTTATCTGCGGAGGGTTAAACCCGCAACTCTAGATCTGACGTACATTCCACCTGTGCAAAACCCTCGATCCGTTACAAAACGGTCCAAAACCGCTCTGTGGCAATAATCGAATTGCAGCACCAGTGACAGATCCCAATAGCCAGTGTGTGGTCACTATGCGATGACCTAGTGACCACAGTGTCACAGATTAGTGTGTGGCCCGATTTATCATGAGACACATTTATATCATGAGACACATTTAAAAAAAAAAAAAAAGAGAAACAAAGAGGACAGAAATGACTGAAAGATGTGTGACCTATCTTCATTCTCAGCTTTATCAATAAGTGGACAATCATTTGAAAGATTTAAGTGTTCATAAATTTCTTTAGAGAAATCTATTGTCATCATTTATGTGATTTTCACGTTTGTGATGACACCCCATGAATCAAGTCTTGATGGAAGACTCTGGCACATGCTGGATTACCCCTCTGGCCATTTCACCAAATTCCAGGCTATAATAAAAATGACACTTCTTCTGAAGACAGTTTAATAACTGGCTAAAGTTTGCATTTACATGAAGCAATGGCCAATAATACAATACTATTTAAAATAACTAATAATATAACATTTTAACAAGTGACAATATATCACTATTTCCTGCTACAATTTGGTATTTTTCTAATATTTTGCATGTACAGAGAAAAAAACCCAAAAACCATCAGTTACAATAAATCAACATGCGCAGATATCAGACATATGAGATGATCCAGAGTGCATTCTCCTGTTTTTTAGGCAGAAGTGCAGCGAGAATTTGTACTGCACATGCTCAGAATGGGGGAGAGCACAGAAAGATAGGTGTCTGCACATCTATGTAAAATACTGACAGCACCCTAGTTTTTGCAATGTAATTTTCACTTCATCCTGATAACTGCCGTACAATATAGACTATATATCTTATCATTCATTTCTCTCAAGCCTCCCAGTATTCCCATTTCATGTTTCTCCAGCTCTCAGTATTCCCATTTCATCAGAGATGGAACTAGCGAGTTGTGGGCCCAGGTGCAAAAAATATGCTTTGGCCTCTGATGATATCCCAGGTAATCCAGTGGGGAGCTTCGGCAATGTGGTGATGACAACTGTGGGCCCTTGTATCAGCATGGACCCTGGTGTAATTGCACCTGTTGCACCAATGGTAGTTCCGCCCCTGCATTTCATGTCTCTCCAGCTCCTCCCAGTATTCTCCATGAATGTGTCCACAACCTCCCAAGTATTCCCATTTCATGTTTCTCCAGCTCCCTGTCTTCCCCATCATGTCGCTCCAGCTCCCTGTCTTCCCCATCATGTCGCTCCAGCTCCCTGTCTTCCCCATCATGTCTCGCCAGTCTCCCCATATTACCCTTTGGATTCCTATACTTTACTTACTTTCTCTCTCCTTCAGTGTGACGCTGGCACGATCTAATGTCACGTCAGCATCATTTGCATAAGTCCCTGCTATCAGCCACCACAGCAGTAACACAGTGCAGCTAATAGCAATCTCATTTTGCAGTTGCCGTCCAGCAGTGCATTGCAGTGGGGAGCTGGTAAATGTGCACCTCTCCAGCCTGTCACCGGTCTGCACCACATCCCCCCACAGACCGCATTGTGCCAGCCCTGGGTGCAGCAGCTGTGCAAGGTGCCATGACTTCCGTGAAATCATAGGTGTAAGTCACAGGGGCATTTCATTTCTAATGGGGAAATGGCCCTATATAAAATAAAAACAGTGATCTTTACATGGTAAAAATATAAAACTGAAAATATATGATATATCACTATTTAAAAGGCATTTAAATACAGACAGAGAACATTTTATGCAATTGAATCATCAAGCAACAGATGTGTTAGTATATGAAATGATTCTTCTAGCACTTCCTGCTTTAGGTCCGGATTATGGAAATATTCAAGTTTAGATTGAAGCAGGGGGATATGGGAGATAATAACACAGATCTGCAGGCACATAGGGCTGGATCCAGACTTAAGTAAGTGCTTGAAATTAGTTACTCCTGGGCTAAACCATGTTGATTGCAGGGGAGTCATATTTCATCTGTTGCAAAGAGTATTAGAGTTGAGAGGTGATGTTTCCTATC
>WWET01000004.1:834142-869238 GCA_011038615.1 Limnodynastes dumerilii | reverse complement strand
AATGTCAGTACGTACATTGCCTCTCCCCGCCTCCCCCCGCCCTCCCCAGCTAATCTAAATACCTCCCTCCTCCCACTTCTGCCTAAAAACGCCGCAAGGCGGAATAATGCTGCCTCTTTCTATGGAAATCCCTGTGTGCGGTCTTTAAAGACCACACCTACACTATCTACGTGCTGATCTGGTACGTAGATAGTGTCAATGACCTACTACACATGCGCAGTAGGTCATTTCGGCCAGATATGCGCTTAAGAAGCAGAAGCTTCTTAAATCAGGCCCAATAATAATAATAAAAATAAATTAACTTTTTTTTTACCAGGTTGGAATTTGTCCTTTTAGAGAGTTAATATTTTAAACATCTCAAAAGTAGAAACTCCAGAGTCTATATATTCATTTAGCAAATGAATATTAGATAATTGAAACAAAGTTCTAGTGATGTTTATGAGAGCATCTATTTTACTTGAAAAAGAACGAGCTCAGCGACTGAAAGAGAGGTATTGGAAGTTCATAATCATACGCACACATGCAACGTAGTTCAGTGGTGGAAGTGAATTAAATAAACTAACAAAGTGAAGGACCATTATATGGTCAAACTATCTTCTACATCAGGTATAGGTATGGCACACCAGGTGTTGGGATACCCATCATGCTTTGTCAGATGTCAGATCTGCCTATGCTGTTGGAGCATAATAGGAGTTGTAGTTTCACAACACCATGAGTGCAAAAAGCTGCCTCTGTCTAGCTGTAAAGTTGGCCATACACTGGGTCGATTATCGATCCCAGCAGGGGGTGTCCCGATAAACAGGATGATTTCCTGCCAGGGACATGTCCCGTTATGGGCACCATACACCTCTCCTGCTGGGGCCGATAATCCTAGCAGAAGAGGGAGACACTTAACGAACAGGCAGACATTTGGTAAGCTGATTGGCTCACTTAAATTACTGGGCACTCATCATGCTGAAAGACCAAATAATCGTACTAGGCATTTCTGGTTCATTTATCTGGCGTTTTGAAAATTTAATTTATCCATTAACTAGAGCGATTATTTGTCCGATCACTCGAAAATTGGAGGATCAGGCAAATAATCGCTCCAGTGTGTGGCCAGCTTAAGTGGGATGTGGGGCTCTGGTCCGAACGGCTGATTTTTGAATCAGCCGTTTTCTCCCAGCCAGTTGCGAAGTGGCTGGGATTTTGATTGCATATGCCTCAATGAGGCATAGCAATCGATCCACGGAGCACCGAAAGCTCCATGCTCCGAAATAGTTATTAAAAATGGTCCCCACTCCTTTCCCTAATTCTGACCCTAACCCTCCCCTCTCATTACCCTAACCCTAACCCGCCCTTCCTGGCAGCCTGACCCTAACATCTCCCGCAGCCTGACCCTAACCCTCCATCTCCCGCAGCCTGACCCTAACCCTCCATCTCCTGCAGCCTGACCCTAACCCTCCCTCCCCTGTAGCCTGACCCTAACCCTCCATCTCCCGCAGCCTGACTCTAACCCTCCCTACCCCGCACAGAGATAGTTTACTCACCTGGCGATATCAGCGGCGGAGGTGCAGCGGAAGGATATCGCGGTTTCCGAAGGTGAATGGGTGAAGTATGCTGAACGGCATATTCACCCATTCTAAAAAAAAAATAGAAACTCTGCATGATTCAAAATAAGGACATCCAAAAAAGGAACTTTTGGATGTTCCAATTTTGGTAAGCAGAGTTTCTTAGCGGGGATTGACAACATCTTAAGTGCATTAGTGTTACATCAAGCTAAAGAGTTCTGCAGCTTAAGTTCCTGTTCCAACATTAGTCCCACATATAAAGGTGTTACCCCTCCCCCAGATATAGGTCATAGTCCCTGGTACTTTCAGGCATATAGCATGTACAGTCCAGAGAGAGCACACCAGCAAATGTTGGGCAGGAGCAGATTGCTGTTGCCAGGAATTACAGCTCTGCATTCAAGGCAACTACTGTTTGCAAGACAGTTACCTGAGGATTATGGTGTCACAAGCTCTGCCAATCAGCATCTAAGAATGATGATTTCTCTGAGCGCCTGAGCTCCACCCATCCATGCTTCACATGGATTCTGTTTCTGTTAAGCCGGGTACACACTTGAATGGTTTTCCTGGCTCCCGAAAAAGCAGTCTGATGGCCGGGGAAATCATGCAAATCATCGGAACCTCTTTTCTGACTTCTCTGTAATTTCCTTATTCCTATAAAATTGGCAAAGGGACAATCAAATCTTCTGTGCAAACCAACCAATACTATTATCAGTTACCAGTCTTACTTGATTGTTTTGTCTTTTATTTTAACAGTATCCTGCGGGAAAGGAGAGGGGAGAGTGGTACTCAGGGGACTGGTTTAGCTGCCTCTGCCTGTCTGTCATACAGAGAGTGTGACGGCACTGCAGCATGGCTGTGGTGGATTGCTTATTGCTGTTTAACCTCATACTTGCTGAGTCTGTCACTGGCTCAGCAAGCGCCTTATAATGTTAGACAGCAAAAAGCAATACTCATGATGAGGTTTGTGCTGGGGAGTGTGGAGAGCACCTCTCCAGCTCGGCGCTATCCTGCTGCGCATTTTCTTGCTGACCACATTGCACTGGCCCTGTGTATCACTGCCCTTTGCTCTGAGCATAAAATGAGGGTGCATTGGAGAGTCTCCGCTCAGTTTAACTTAGTAGCTCAACTAAATCCAAAAATTCTATTTGTTCCTTACTTGGTTTGATGTTATTTGAATTCAAATACTGGCAGAAAGAATTTAATAGTTTTGTCACCTTTCCATATGAAAATTATATAATCTGTTTATCAGTATTATGCCTATAGGTGAATGTTTGCCAAAGGGTGCAGGTATACACAATGGGGCTGATCCAAAGCTACGGTGGCCACACTAATTATGGCGGCCATATGCGTAAGAACGGCAGAAATGCCATTCTGCTCATGCGCCGGGCATATTTTGCACGGCGTAATCCAGGGCTCTGTGAGCCATGGATCTAGCGTCTGTAACTACAGCGTAGTGGGGGAGGGAGGGTAATTAGAAGGGGAGGGCTGGGTTAAGGAGGTTACACTCCTGTGTGAGCGTAGTTACATACAGTTATGCCGGCTAAAGTTAGGGTAGCCTTCAGCCGGCGTAGCTGTGTGTAACACCACTCACACAGGGGGGATGACAGGGGGAGCGCACCAGAGCTATGCTGGCCATATTTACGGCCAGCAGGCCAGCATAGCTCTGGATCAGCCCCGATGTTCCTCCCACCACGCTATGAAAATATTAGCATGGCAAGGAGCAAATTTTGTGCCCGTAGCTGTTCCCATCTTTTTTTTTTTTTTAACCAAAAATAATTTTTCTTCTTTTTCTCTACCAAACACTGGGAAGGAAAAGAAGATTCTAGATTTTATAAACTGCAAATTGAAGTATTTGATTGAATATAAATGCAAACTGCAATATATCAGGGGGAGTCAAGTTATTTGTATTCTTTGTATACAGGGATATATCTTTGAATTGCTTACTGCACAAAGATACTGACCAGCTTTACTATCACACTATTATTTAGACTTGGGATAGGAAACATCACCTCTCAACTCTAATACTGTTAGCAACAGATGAAATATGACTCCCCTGCAATCAACATGGTTTAGCCCAGAGGTAACTAATTTTAAGCACTTACTTAAGTCTGGATCCAGACCAATATTTCTTCAAGAGGACATGTTTAACACCAGTATATCTGGGCCCATTTTCTTGAAAACCCTCGCTTATTACATCTTGATTGATTGTTTCTGTCTCTGTAGGGAACGAGCTGTGTTAGAGAAAAGTCTTTAAGAATTTTTTAAATAAATTTAATATTTTTTTACTAAAGAACTTGTATTCATGTACTGTAACTGGAGGATTGGGACCAGCAATTGGGAGGAGAACGGGGTATCTCTTTGGTAAATATGAAAATTAGAAGAAGCGCACATTGGGATTATATGACATTTTGTGTCTGACCCAGGATACTCCACATACTACACAAGGATATTTTCTGTGTTTCTGTTCCAATCTCATATTTAAAATCCCGAACCCACGGTGAGGCATTCACCCTACGTAGAATGGAGCTAAGGGATACTTTTGGAGGAAGATATCATTATAGATATGCAAAGGGTTCAAGACATCAATATTGTGAGTGTGAAACCCCAAGACATCTTACTGCACAAAAGTCAATTTTCTATTGTTAATTGCAGGTCACATTTAGAAGATTACAGCATTTGTTAATAAGCATATCCTCAAGACACCAGTATACTACTGGTCTTCAGAAATGGAAAATATGAGAGGAAAGTTACTCCTCGGCAAAACCATGTCGATTTCAGGGGGAGTCAAGCTAATTATTTTTTTTGTGCATGCAGGGATATATCTTTGAATTGGTTACTGCACACAGATACTGACCAGCTTTACTATTACACTGTTATTTAGGCTTGGGCTGGGAAATGCCATCTCTCAACTCTAATACTGTTTGCAACAGATGAAATAGGACTCCCCTTAAATCAACATCCTGTCTTATTTTCAATCTCTGAAACTGGTCCATTGACTTTATTGCACGGGGTCAGGCTTCCCTTTTGTCTGTTTTTGTTTTTCATGACCATTTGAGATCAATACTATAATCAGAAGAATTTCAACCATTTAAAAGAACAGTAAGATCATTATTGTGTTTTCCTACCCTAAGAAACTTTAAAAGCTTAATAACAAGTGAAATGGAGGCTTTGGAAGAATAAACAGATTTTATAAAAAAAAATATCTCCCATAGTATATTGCCAGGACTGTTTGAACTGCAGAGAATCTATTAGTCTTGTTGGGAGCTATGGTTTCAATATTACTCTAAGGATTGTTCACTATTGCTGTTTTATAGAACTACTAGTGGGAATCTCCTTCTCTCATGTTCAATAGTAAGGATATAACATCTAAAGATGTATCCTTAGTATCATATATTATGTTACAATCGTCTCCACATTTCATCTGTTTGATAAATGTAATAACTGTGGAAATGTGTCCATGACATTGGGACTAAGCATTGCGCTAAGTACACTAGCGTATTTACGCTAGCGGATGACGTCAAATCGGCTATTTGTATTTACTGCGCATGCGCGCGGCAGATGTTACGCCACGTAATTCTGAACGCACGTACCATCAGCGTAAATGAACAAAGGGGCTGGGGGATCAATACGACACCCGTAATTACGCTTTGTAGGCATTTAAATGATACAGTATGGGCCGGGTTAGGCCGTCACTTACGCAAATCCATGACGTATGACAGTACTTACACTATGAAAAGTTAAGGTAGGGTTTGGGCAGCGTAACAGAGCCTAAGTACGTACGACCAAGGGGAGAGCCTAGGGGAGTGCATAGAAATTACACTAGTGTAAACACCCTACACATTCTAACGTAACTAACCCGTTGGTTTGGATTTACCCCATTATTTGTAAAATGTGTTTGCATGACTGTGCAGCATAAAGGTAAGTAGGAATAAATCCAGGTTGCTATATCCAATACAAACATTTTATTTCACACCTGCAAATATACAATGCACTGGTTCACAACACACATACCTGTATCTTGATTCATGAATTCATTACACAAATACAATACTCATATAAAAGAATCCATGCAGAACTGCAAAGGTCATAGAACATTTTTTTTTTTTTACTATTAAAATAAATTTGTTTCTATTTTTAATCCTACTTTGGTTTGATGAAGTAGCCTAATAAATAGGAGATCAGTGATAATATATATTATGCAGAATGTTTAAATAGAAACACATTAACCAGTCATGAATCAAAATTTCAGTCTACTGAACTAGGAATTAAAGATCCATGTGATAGATGATTGTCTGAAATCCACTGAACTTGATTGCAAATCGGAGTTTCATTCACTTATAAAAATGTTTTCCACAGTAAGTCATCATCGGTTTCGGTGTGGCCCTTTGCTCTACCTCAGTGACCAAATAAATAGTGAGAGAACAATAAATAAAAACCACAAGAAAGTGGAAAAATCAAGGCTGATGAAAAGATACAACAAAAGGGAGTCCAACCGCTTAATAAACAGTATCTAAAAATATATAGGGAAGGTGAATAAACTAGCACTGAGAAAGGGCTTGCCCGAAACGCGTCAAATACTTGCTATGATGTCCAAAGACTACCCCTTCCAAGCGGATTCTCCAGTCCTATCTTCATGGTTACTTCTCACTGCTTGGACATCCTAAAGCAGTTCTCCCAGAGAGGACTTATTTTCACCTACGGTTTCTTGTCTTTTTGGCACCTTTATTTAGTATTTTTCATGTTATTTGATTTTTTTTATGTGAAATACATTCAGTAAAGGTTATTGTTTATATACATCTGCCTTTGACCTTTTTTATATGACTGGAAAAAAATAAATACATTTTGAAACATGCAAATTGGTATAGACTCCAGCTAACAGCCTCTGCCGACTGTATCAACCGTTTACCACATACGCGTTACGTTTGTGCAGTGCTTGTGCAAAAACTCAGATCCTCTATGTGCAATCCATAGAGTAGCTTTATAAGCGGTGAATTAAAGCACTTTAAAGCAATCGGGACTGATCCAGAGCTGCGCATCCGCCTGTTTTTCATATGGAAGCACAGCCTTGATGAGCACTGAGCATGCTCAGAACAGGAGCGAGCACAGGAAGATGTTGCTGCCAATCCGCCCGTTTTCACATCCGACTGCACTGCGATAGTGGAACATGAGAAATAGGCACAGTAGCAGTGAATGCTGCCAGCGCTTCCGTGAAACACTTACACCATCTTAGGATTGTGTAAAGGGAAGGTGAGGTCATTTTTTTATGTGCAAATGACCCTTGTGTTTAAATGTATTGATTTTTTTAAAAATAAAATTGGTTTAATAAATAAATATTAAAACATTTTTCCTTTTTAATTGTTTTTCATTTTTCTTTTCTTTTTTCCTTTTTCCTTTAATGCCAGACTATCAGTGTAATATTGCTTTTATGCCCTGGCATTAATGTACATAATTGTTGTAGAACCACGCAACCCTGGATAGGCCGTGTCTCTGGTTCAGCTACATTGCCTCTCTCAGGAGAGCTACATGGAGGGAGGAATCCTTCTAAGAAACTCCTCACACCTTATTATTACTTTATTGATTTAATATTGTAATATATGTTGTTATTATTATTATTATTATTATTATCGTTTATTTATAAGGCTTCACAAGGTATCTGCAGTGCCGTACAAAATACTACATAATACAGTACAGACATACAGGGCAGGGATGGACAGCATAATACATAATAATATATAATTTAAATATAAAAATATCACAAAAATACAATAAGGTGAAGCAAGCACAGAGAGCAAGACAAAATGCGAGGTGTCAAGCTTGGCAGATCAGAGAGGAGGGGATAGAGCGCAATAAGATGTTGAGAGGGAGCCACCAGGTGGGGATGGGGTAAAAGAGTAGCAGAGGCAGACAAGAAGATACGAAGTGAGGGGAGTGTGGTGGAGGAGGGAACAACGCTAGGATGGAGGTCCCTGCTCACGTGAGCTAACACTCTATGTATTCATATCTGTTTCCAGTAACAATAGAAAGGTAAACCATGTTGCTCTTAGCATACAAACCCAATGACCTAGCGACCCGGATTTGAACGTAGAGAAGAACTAATTCACCTTCAGATAGATCTCTCTGTTTGTTGTTAATAAAAAACCAGCAAACATAAAACCCTCTCATGTCACCTGAACATTGTCTTCAGGACTGGTCTTTAGATATATTTGGTATTTCTAGAAATGGAAAATTGATCATGAATCTGTTCTAATGGTTCACATGACAAGACATCTACATTCGTGTTGTTCAGGGCAGATGAACCCTTTGTCAGATGGGATATTGGCTATGCATTACACAATATATTACATGCTTAAACTTTGTAGTTTCCCTTTAAACAGCAACAGACTTTCCAACCCTCCCCCTCAATTTCATTTCATTAAAACAGCCCATGAATATTTCTATTAAACCTAAAATGAAATATGAAGCCATTTAGACTCTGCCTGCACCAATCACCCAGATTTATAGCTTTTATGTATCACATCAAGAGCTGAGAAAATGAATTTTCCTCACCCAGGAAGGAAATAAAATCCCAGCCTTGGTCATTTCCAGAAAGCTGTTAATTTGACCATGTGGTAATTACCTTCACAATTAACTAAAATACAAATCAATTTGACAAATTGGGCTAGTTTATATATTAATTAGCCAGCTTAAATGTATTCATTATGAAAAGACAATTTAAGAGGACCTTCTGTGTCTGTTTTATTGCAATAAATTATTGTTAGGAAATGGGTGTAATAAAATATCTTAATATTTTAAGGATATTGTATACAGAATACTACACACTGTTGACAATTTCACTTAGCAATTAGCAGTTTATTATACCCGTATGTACAGTGGGAAGATAACTACATCAATTCTCCACTTTGAATAAAAAACTTTATTGCTATTCTTAAGGGTGTACCCCTACAATGGACAAGGTGGTAACAGTCTTACTAGAGGGACCGTGGGGAGACTGTGCAAGGTGCATTGACATATCTGCAGTGTCACCCAATTCTGCACCTATCCATTTAGCAAGCAGCAAGGTAAAGAGCATTGTTACTGATTTAATATCATGTCAATAGAATCAGTCTATGCCTTTTTAGCTTGTGATCTTTATGAATGTCCTTGTATTAAATTAGAAAATGATTCTCTCCTCATCTAATTGTATTCTTTCTTTTCTTATTTCCAATTAATTAGTCCTATCGACGTTGCAGTATTTTAAATGACTGGAGTCCGTTTGCTGTTAAAATATATGGGTCAGCTCGTGCAATTTTATACTGCACAGCACTGTATAATGTGGCTTTTAAATACTCCTTCTTCATCACATCAAATATACTGGGCTGGGTAGCATTCAATTTTAAAGACACCATCAGGAATATCTTAAAGTATCCATTAATGGCATGAGTTGTCATTTCACCTCTGTGGCACCCAAGCGGTTAATGATTGCTAATGTGCTTTTAGTAGTAGTTCTGTCAAATAGAGATATAAAAAGACTAGTGTATCCAAGAATAGGATGCATGAGGTATATTGCATAAAGCACTCACTTCTGTTAAACAGAAGGATATTAGACGTTACTATTCTTACCTATATAATAAAGAAGAAATATGATGTAACAAGTGATCTTATATTTAACCACCCAATATCAACATAGAATTATTCCTTTATAAGACATTTTTATTGAAAAAACAACTTTATTTTATTTATATCTTTATATAGGAAATGTTGATAGTTTGCATAATAACTTTGAGTAACAGACCAATAATCATAGACCGAATCCAGATTTCCTACCGCAGCGGTAGTGCGGATCTGAGGCCGGATTCCTGCAATATCCAGACTTCCTTGTTAGCAAGGAAACACCACTTCCTACGCTTGTAAGTTTTGGAAATAGGAGCACTAAGTTTTGTCTGCATAGATGTTAATGAGCTATGACATTAGCTCCAGGCTGAGTAACTAAGCATTGTGGTAAGATCCCACCCTTTAGCTCCTTATATATATGGGATGCAGTCCCCCTTTTCTATTTTCAAAATACAGGCAGCTGAAAGCTCATTTTCGGCTTGCATGTATTTGGAAAATATTACGATTTAGAAAGTTTTAGTAATGAATGGGTACACATGCCAGTCTCATAATTACCCATTCATTCGCAAACTGCCGCCAGGCCTGTCACAGACCCGCGGGACTGGAGGTGAGTATATGGGGATACCTGTGGGGACGGAAGTCTTAGGGTTAGAATGCAGGGAGGAAAGGGAAGGGAGTCTTAGGGTTAGGTGGCGGGGAAGGGAGTTTTAGGGTTAGGCGGCAGGGAAGGGAGTCTTAGGGTTAGGCGGCAGGGAAGGGAGTTTTAGGGTTAGGCGGCAGGAAAGGGAGTCTTAGGGTTAACCGGTGGGGAAGGGAGCTTTAGTGTTAGGTTGCAGGGAAAGAAGTCTTAGGGTTAGACAGTGGGGAAGGGAGTCTTAGGGTCAGGCTGCAGGGAGTAGAGGGTTATGGTCAGGCTGTGGGAAGATGAGATTAAGGTTAGGGCAATGTAAGGGAAGGGTTAGGGTAAGAATTAGAAGGGATACTTACCAATCACCGTAGGGAATCATCGTTTGCTTCTCCGCAGCTAGGCAGAAGAATTGATTTCCCAGACACTTTGATGTGGGCTGGTAGAAATTGGCCTTTTCAAAAAGGATCATTCAAGACGGTGACCTACACCTATATATATATACCTTATCCAGCATATTCCACTATTCTGTCTTGTTTAGGTAGCTTGTTACAACTACACAGAAACAAATTGTTCCTGTAGTATTTGTAGTATTTAATAAATTAACAACTTGATTTAAGTGTTTTATTTTGTGGCTTAACCTCCATACATCAATTGCTGATGTTACTCTGCTACACCGCTAATAACTGCAGCTCCAACTTCTTATCCATATTTATAAATATGAACATTAAATAATTACACCAAACTCATTATATAAAAGGGAGATTTACCGGAGAGGTTGTTAGACAAATATATATTTTCCCCTATAAAAAAAATATATCTATTTATCAACAGTAAGGAAATCTGAAACAAGACCCCTAGCTTACTACTTCCTCATTCTACCATTTACATACTTTGCTCCCTCCCATACCGCAGAATTACTCCCAGTATTTGCCAAATGCATTTTCCGATCCTCGTGATTGCAAAATGCCCCATTTTAAACAAGTCTGTATCCAGCCCTCTGTTACATTAATGAAGTAATAAAAGACACACTGATTGAGGTTGTCCAATTTCTGTAGCGCATCTTGTAAGATTTTGCACTGCACATGCTCAGAAAATAAATGCATGTAATCGCACCCATGCAGCCCTGTGTTCATGTGACATCATCCAGGCGAGCCCCTTATAAGCTATAGGTTTATTATGTTGATAGTGATGGGCTTTGTTTGAAGCACTCTTCTCTCAAATGTTGACCCATGGTAATTACTAACCTGTACAAACCATGCACTGAGTAAATATTGATAACTCTAAGGGCCAGATTTACTAAGCTGCGGGTTTGGAAAAGTGGAGATGTTGCCTATAGCAACCAATCAGATTCTAGCTCTCATTTTCTTTTTACATACTAGAGAATGTCAGCTTACTAGAGAATGTCAGCTAAAATCAGATTGGTTGCTATGGGCAACATCTCCATTTTTCGAAACCCCCAGCTTAGTACAGGTGGCCCTAAATGTTGCTAAGCAAGCTGTGGAGTCATTCTCAGACACTATCTAGGTGTAAAATCTTTCCCCCGTATAACATGACAATGAATAGTTTTTTTTATTGCTGTGTAGAAAACAACACCTGTTTTCATTGCTATGTGACAAATGTACATTATCATCCATGTGTTACAATCACTAAAGAACAGGGTCGTAACTAGGGGTGTTCAATAGGGGGCGGCTGCCCAGGGCGCAAATCTTTATGGGGCACCAGTAAGTTAATATCTATGGTTAAATTGGATTCGAATTCAGGTTCAGTGGGCACCATTTTTCCTTTTTGCCCTGGGCGCTGAAATTCTTAGTTACGGCTCTGCTAAAGAATGACATAATCACAGTGGCCCATGTTCAGAGTACTGGACGTATAACATATACGTCCGGTGTTTAGCGATTTTTACTACTGCGCATGTGTAGTCATTTTTTAAACGTAATCTATGTATCTTTTTCTTACGTAGATTGCGTAAATGCGGTCTGAAAGACCACACTGTGCCCCCTCCATCATCACACTGTGCCCCCTCCATCATCACACTGTGCCCCCTCCATCATCACACTGTGCCCCCTCCATCATCACACTGTGCCCCCTCCATCATCACACTGTGCCCCCTCCATCATCACACTGTGCCCCCTCCATCATCACACTGTGCCCCCTCCATCATCACACTGTGCCCCCTCCATCATCACACTGTGCCCCCTCCATCATCACACTGTGCCCCCTCCATCATCACACTGTGCCCCCTCCATCATCACACTGTGCCCCCTCCATCATCACACTGTGCCCCCTCCATCATCACACTGTGCCCCCTCCATCATCACACTGTGCCCCCTCCATCATCACACTGTGCCCCCTCCATCATCACACTGTGCCCCCTCCATCATCACACTGTGCCCCCTCCATCATCACACTGTGCCCCCTCCATCATCACACTGTGCCCCCTCCATCATCACACTGTGCCCCCTCCATCATCACACTGTGCCCCCTCCATCATCACACTGTGCCCCCTCCATCATCACACTGTGCCCCCTCCATCATCACACTGTGCCCCTCCATCACCACACTGTGCCCCTTCATCATCACACTTTGTCCCTACATCATCACACTTTGCCCCCTCCATCATCACACTGTGCCCCTCCATCACCACACTGTGCCCCTTCATCATCACACTTTGTCCCTACATCATCACACTTTGCCCCCTCCATCATCACACTGTGCCCCTCCATCACCACACTGTGCCCCTTCATCATCACACTTTGTCCCTACATCATCACACTTTGCCCCCTCCATCATCACACTGTGCCCCTCCATCACCACACTGTGCCCCTTCATCATCACACTTTGTCCCTACATCATCACACTTTGCCCCCTCCATCATCACACTGTGCCCCTCCATCACCACACTGTGCCCCTTCATCATCACACTTTGTCCCTACATCATCACACTTTGCCCCCTCCATCATCACACTGTGCCCCTCCATCACCACACTGTGCCCCTTCATCATCACACTTTGTCCCTACATCATCACACTTTGCCCCCTCCATCATCACACTGTGCCCCTCCATCACCACACTGTGCCCCTTCATCATCACACTTTGTCCCTACATCATCACACTTTGCCCCCTCCATCATCACACTGTGCCCCTCCATCACCACACTGTGCCCCTTCATCATCACACTTTGTCCCTACATCATCACACTTTGCCCCCTCCATCATCACACTGTGCCCCTCCATCACCACACTGTGCCCCTTCATCATCACACTTTGTCCCTACATCATCACACTTTGCCCCCTCCATCATCACACTGTGCCCCTCCATCACCACACTGTGCCCCTTCATCATCACACTTTGTCCCTACATCATCACACTTTGCCCCCTCCATCATCACACTGTGCCCCTCCAGCCGGCGTAAGGAAGGGGCCATGCGCCCGCACAGGGGGAGGGTCGCGATAAGTGAACGCCGATACGCTGTGCTTTAGTAAGCACAGCGCATCGGTGTAGGTCAGGAACAGGCCATTGGACCTTAAAAAAAAAAAATTGGGACAGGACCTTTAAACCAGGAAGATCCTATAAAAACAGGACGTATGATAGGCCTACTTATACACAGTAAATAAGATAATCGTACTTATGGTCCGGATTCACAGTTATGTAATTTTCATCTTACGTACGTTGTTTTAAGAATTGAGCTACTACGCATGCATAGTAGCTGATTTATGCTATCTACGTACCATTTTTAAGCGCGCTCTTTAGACTGCACTTACGCAATCTACGTACAGAAATGGTGTGTAGATAGCGCAAATAAGCTACTAGGCATGTGTAGTAGCTCAATTCTTAAAACAACAAACGTAAGATGAAAACTACATAACTGTGAATCCAGACCTATGGGTTTGATGTTTTATCTCGGATATATTTGTCACTAAAATGTGCACAATTGCAAATATGGACATTTCACCTCTATCGGGTCACTTGGAACTCTGTCTTTTTATATGTTACATTTCATCATTCGCCTCAATACTACACATTTTACCCTCATTCTTGTGTTATAAAACTGTAAGATGGCAAGGTGACATTAAAGCTTTATTTCATGTGTCACATATTTTACGTTTTCATTACATTTGTTTATCGGAGCAGAATTCCTAATGAAAATTAGTCTAATTACAAATACAGCCCTCCCCAAGGTGGCATAAAATCTGGCCATTTCATACAAACAGAAATGTTCTAAAGACTTGAAGTAAATTGAGTAACAGCTGTTGCGTTCTGCACCCGCATTTCCTGGTGTCGTAAATCACACCCTCTGAATTGCCTCTGATTTAATCACAATCCTGTCTGATTAGCTTTCTAACAAAAGGCACGTGCAAAACTTCTACAGTCCTTCTTCAGACCTCTCCCCATTCTTTCTTCATTAATCAAGTATTGTTTTCTAACCCAAGCTTTCCATTAGCCCACCCTTCACCAAGTCTATGGTTACAGAGCCTTGATAAAAGGCAGCAGTACAACTAGACTAGAAATATTTAGAAACATTTAAGTTATAGGACTTCACTTCCTTGCTACGAACGGCCATATTTCGATAGGGTTGTTCTTAACCAGCCAGTTTTGAACTGGCTGGGATATCATTTGCTTATGCCTCGATGAGACATAGCAATAGATCCCCGGAGCACCGAATACAGTGCTCCGATAGGTAAGTTTAAAACGCTACCCCAACCCTTCCCCTAATTCTAACCCTAACCCTCCCCTTCCATTAGCCTAACCCTAACCCTCCCTTACCCGCAGCCTACCATAACCCTCCCTTCTCCCTAGCCTGACCCTAACCCTCCCTTCTCTATAGCCTAACCCTAAGACCCCCCTCCCCGCAGCATGACCCTAACCCTCTCCTTCTATGGCTCTAACCCTAACTCTCCCTTCCTAAGAGCCTAACCCTAACCTCCCAAACATTAAACGTCCCCGGAGAGGTTACTCAACTTTTCGGAGCTGTCAGCGGCAGGTCTGCGTCGGGTCCTGAAAAAATGAATGGGTGAGTATAGCGATCGGCACACTCACCCATTCATAAAATAAATAAATCTACAAATGGCTGCCATTCCAAATAGAGACAGCCGAAAAGGTACTTTCAGCTGTCTCTATTTCTAAAAGCAGCCTATCAGAGTGGGGAGTGCATCCCATTTTGTTTGTTTTTGTTTACATTACAGGTACTGTTGCTTGTAATTAGGTGATCATTTCTCAGTAAATAGTGATTGCTGTGTGATAATGATCCTTTACTCCCCATTGGTATACAATGCCATGGATATTACTGATAACAATCCTTTCATGTCCTGTTTCATCTCTGCCTCTCCAGATTGCATCTCTCGGATAGGGTTTGCGGAGGAGGGCATTACAGCGATAACCTTTTTTATGACACAGGGAGCAAAGGGCCACAGAGTGCAAGTAGCAAATAATACGGTTTGATTAATCCTTGCTAAAATCAGCTAATCAATTTCCTCACCCTGGGTCAGACAAGCCATTTTTTGTGCTGGCCAGAATGTAGAATGGATGGGTTTGCCTAGAAAAGATTACCTTCCCCCTGCACCCAAGCACATTGCTTTTAATTAGAATTATAAGAGCGGACTCCAGCATAAATGACCCTTATCATATTAAGGTACAGGAAAAGGGGAAAAGCTTAACCAATATTTGATATATATGTGCATCAAAGCAAACATAATTCAACACTACTGTACAGCCCATTTAATTAAATGTCTGTTAAGTGATCTATATACATTCTGGGCAACAAACCCCACATAACAAGAGGTGAAATGACACTTATTGAAGACACATTATTTTAATGAGATGAAAGTCATTTGTTTTATCTGTGTTCTTTATTTATTTGCTGCCTGTATTTATTTTGCATGCCAGTTTTTGGAGAAGGGAATAAAACTAGATTTTAGAAGTGCTGTTTATTGTGCAGCTTTGATTTTATTACATTTGCAGTTTTGAAGTTATGTTTTAATTTCAGGGTTGCCGACTCTCCCGGAATATCCGGGAGACTCCCGAACTTTGGGTCATTTTCTCGATATCCCGGGAGAGCCAGCAAATCTCCTGCATGCCCCGACATCCAAACAATCACCCGTGTAATCCCTAGAGTTACTAGGGATGGGGCGGGACTTGATGATGTCATCAAGTCCCACCCACCTCTTTAACACCTGAGATCACATGGGTGATTGACAGGGGCGGGGCTTAATGACACAATTAGCATAAATCACGTAATTAAGCCCTGCCCCCTCACAGTAATCTATGGCTTCCCTCCGGGTTCTTTCAATAGTCGGCAACCCTGTTCAATTTAGAAATAAGAATAAGTTTCTAAATGTCTGCAGCTATAGGCCCGAATTCAGACCTCCCCTGTCACTCTTGTGCAGACTTTAGGTGACTTTAGGTGACTAGCCTAAAATGGGATGCAGTCTGCGGAACAAAAGTTCCATTTTCAAAATACAGGCAGACGAATTATTTTTGGCTGCCTTTGTTTCAAAAAAATTACTAATTGGAAACTTTCTTTGGGTAAGTACGGCAAGTTTATTTTTCAGCATACTTACCCATTCATTAATTCAGAAAATGCGGCCGCAGGCCTGTCACTGCACCACAGACCCGCCGCACCGAGATGAGTATTACATGGAATTCTATGGGGAGTATTAGGGTTAGTCTAAGGGTAGGGGAGTCTTAGGGTTAGCCTTGGGGAGGAGAGTATTAGGGTTAGTGTGCAAGGAGGGGAAGAGAGGCTTAGGCTGTGGGGAACAGAGTCTTAGGTTCAGGCTGCAGGGAAGGGAGTCTTAGGGTCCGGCTGAAGGGAGGAGAGGGTTAGAGTAATGGAAGGGGAGGCATAGGGTTAGGATAAGGATCGGGGTTACATTAATACTCATCATTCTCCGCTCTATCTTCGTTCTTGGGAGGATTGATTGCTTCTCCTTGGCAAGGCAGAAGCAATCGATATACCAGCCAGTTCACAACTGGTCCTTTCGAAAAAGGGCTGTTCTAAGACCAACACCCCCTAAAACATACCTTAGTGTTACGCTACTGTATAAGACAGGAATAGACCTACATATAAAATACCAGCAACTTACTTTGGCAATTGCTATTTCTAAAGTAAAACTGCTGAAAGTCTAATGCTGGCTGTATGAATTTAGACAGGATTCAACTTTATAAAATGTTTATTTTGGTACTGATCCAATGCTAAAAGCTTAAATTTCAACAACTCAACATTTCCTCTCCTTGGGGGAACCTGCTGTGATATTCAGTCCTGGTACCTGTTTTCTGTGGTCTGCTGTGCTTCCCAGGGTACTGGTTAGGAATGGTTATGGTCAGGAGTTAGGTTAGATCTAGGATTAGGTTAGGAATTAGGGATAAGATTAGGGTCATAATTATTGCAATGCCAAACAAACATGTTGCCATTATGATTACATTTGATTAGACAGCTGTCGCAGTAGCAACTCTGTCTAATTAATAAATGCAGATCGTGAACGCTGCTGGCATTCGGGTGCTGGCATGTGAACTGTCGGAAATCAGATAATCGCGCCGTAAAACCACACCCGGATACCACAATACCCTTTCCCTGCAAAGGTAAGAATTTTATGCACTTTTCCAATTTAAACCATCAAAAACTAAATTAAACTTTAAGTAAACTCTGACCTGGAAAAAAAGACAGATTAATAAAAGGTCTGATGATAATTATAGCTTAAAAGAGTCTTTCCCTGTTACTGGAGCAGGTAGTGGGCGGTTAGCCATGTGTTTACGGCAGAATAATCGGGACTAGGGCTCTAGGGAAACCTTCCAATGTTACTTACTGCTTTACTCTTTTTAGAACGTATACAAAAGACCACATTTGTGAATGAATCCAGAGGCAAATTTAGGTTCATCTGTAGATCAGTCATTTCACATAAGGTGAATCGGGTCCATAATGTTTTCCTTTTGTTAAATATTATAATTATGTCCCATTTTGTTTGTTTTTGTTTACATTACAGGTACTGTTGCTTGTAATTAGGTGATCATTTCTCAGTAAATAGTGATTGCTGTGTGATAATGATCCTTTACTCCCCATTGGTATACAATGCCATGGATATTACTGATAACAATCCTTTCATGTCCTGTTTCATCTCTGCCTCTCCAGATTGCATCTCTCGGATAGGGTTTGCGGAGGAGGGCATTACAGCGATAACCTTTTTTATGACACAGGGAGCAAAGGGCCACAGAGTGCAAGTAGCAAATAATACGGTTTGATTAATCCTTGCTAAAATCAGCTAATCAATTTCCTCACCCTGGGTCAGACAAGCCATTTTTTGTGCTGGCCAGAATGTAGAATGGATGGGTTTGCCTAGAAAAGATTACCTTCCCCCTGCACCCAAGCACATTGCTTTTAATTAGAATTATAAGAGCGGACTCCAGCATAAATGACCCTTATCATATTAAGGTACAGGAAAAGGGGAAAAGCTTAACCAATATTTGATATATATGTGCATCAAAGCAAACATAATTCAACACTACTGTACAGCCCATTTAATTAAATGTCTGTTAAGTGATCTATATACATTCTGGGCAACAAACCCCACATAACAAGAGGTGAAATGACACTTATTGAAGACACATTATTTTAATGAGATGAAAGTCATTTGTTTTATCTGTGTTCTTTATTTATTTGCTGCCTGTATTTATTTTGCATGCCAGTTTTTGGAGAAGGGAATAAAACTAGATTTTAGAAGTGCTGTTTATTGTGCAGCTTTGATTTTATTACATTTGCAGTTTTGAAGTTATGTTTTAATTTCAGGGTTGCCGACTCTCCCGGAATATCCGGGAGACTCCCGAACTTTGGGTCATTTTCTCGATATCCCGGGAGAGCCAGCAAATCTCCTGCATGCCCCGACATCCAAACAATCACCCGTGTAATCCCTAGAGTTACTAGGGATGGGGCGGGACTTGATGATGTCATCAAGTCCCACCCACCTCTTTAACACCTGAGATCACATGGGTGATTGACAGGGGCGGGGCTTAATGACACAATTAGCATAAATCACGTAATTAAGCCCTGCCCCCTCACAGTAATCTATGGCTTCCCTCCGGGTTCTTTCAATAGTCGGCAACCCTGTTCAATTTAGAAATAAGAATAAGTTTCTAAATGTCCGCAGCTATAGGCCCGAATTCAGACCTCCCCTGTCACTCTTGTGCAGACTTTAGGTGACTTTGGGTGACTATTAATGCAGAGTCGCCATCAGGGGGGACAGCCGGGACTAGCTGATGGGGCCCGCCATCATAAGTAGGCCAATGCTCAGGGGAGAAATTCCCTGTGCACTGGCCTGCTGTTAGTGCAGATCAGCAGTGCCCCATCCCATGTGACATCACTGATTATATCTCATAGGGAGCAGGGTCCCATGGATGTGGCCAGGGGCCCCACAACTTCTGACAGCGGCCCAGTGTTAATGCTTATATATATAATGCATTGCTTTAAAGAAAATATTAGACATTCACATCAGTCCCTGCCCCTATTGGAGCTACATACTAAGTTTCCTAACAGATTCATACACACCTACACAGACTAAGGGTAATTTAGTCAGAAGTCAATTAATCTACTAGCATGTTTTTTTTGGTGTGTGGTAGGAAACCGGAGCACCCGGAGTAAAACCCACGCAGACACAGGGAGAACATACAAACTCCACGCCGAAAAGGCCTAGTCTGGGAATTTAACTCAAGACCTCAGTGCTGTGCAGCACAAGTGCTACTCACTGATCCACCATGGAGCCTGAAGTCACACGTGCAGATAAGTGGTCTGTACGACCACTGATCCATACATAACCCCTTAATCCCACCCAGACTGTGTAATGTAAATACTCCCCTGCCCACTTTACAGAGTTGAGGCGGGTGGAGGGGATGCACTGCTCTGCCGGATGCATCTCCAGACATAGGAGAACTAAGTTCCATAGGAAAAAAATTGCAGAGCAGAATAAAGTAATGTCAGTTAAAACCAATGCTAAATATATAATCACTCCGGACCGGATTCACAGATCCATATTTACTTCGTGCGTGTTTTAACGCACGCACGTAGCAAGGCAACACCCATGACACTCCTCTTGGACGGGTTTTCGGTGACTTCCGCCTCCATAGGACACCCCTAAGTGTACGTGTGTACTTACATGCGTATGTTACTAACGTACGTGCGTATTTATTTAGCCGCGCCCTCAAATGCCCATTTAAATGCATCCCCCGCCCACTTTCGCGTAACTTCTACCGTACAGATAAAAACCACGCCCCTCCATGTGTATGTCCCTAAGTGCGATTCACAATTCCGTGCCGAAAGTACTTGCGTGCGTAAATACTACGTAATGTGCATGGAAAAAGTTACTACGCATGTGCAGTTAATCCGCTCCTAAAAATACGCACGCAATCACGTGCTAAAACGGATCTGTGAATACGGTCTTCCTTTTTGGCTTTGTTTTCTTCTTGCCTATATATGTAGATATTATGAATAGTTACTTTGTAAAAAATTCCAAAAAAGCTAAATAAAACCAAAATGACACCATATCATAATACAAAGAAACAGCAATAGGTGACCTGGCAGCACAGTGTCTCTCTAAACATCACCTAGAGAACTGTAATAATACTGCAGCCTCTTAGGTTAATGCAGGTGGCGATGTGCAGGACACAGCCAGTTTAGTGTAATCACTGGTTCTGCTTGATGAAATCACTTGCATACACTAATTTATATGCAGTGTTAGGACACCCGTTCTTCATTACATCATATACTGCCTAAGCTATGTGTCAGCAACAACTACAACACTAAATCAGCCATCACCCATGTACTTCATTCAAATTGAAGTGCTTCTGTTAACTAGAACTTGAGATATAAACTATTACAACATGTAAATCATAGTCGTTGTCAGCCATTTGTGCCATAAAACATTTTTTTATGTTTGTATTTACCAAGTCCATTATATTATAATAATTTTCAGCATTTAAAGCATTTGCATCTTTATTAGCATCACTAAAATGCTAATAAAATGTACGACACTGCTTAAACCCTAAAAGGTGCCCATACCACTATTACCTTAACATCATTCCTTATCATTTTTATATATCCCTAAAAATGTAAATTACCCCTATGTCTATAGTTAAAATGATTCTTAAATTAAACGGCTCCCATCACCCCAAGTTATAATTAGTGTATACTTCTTTTTTTTATTTTTTATGTGTGTTATGATGTCCAGTCTGACAATACCGTATCTCTGCTAGTGCCAGCTACACACACGTCATATCCCCGATGCACAGTAATCTGTCTGATTAGCATATAAGGGCTGGATTCTGAGTTGCGTATCCGTGCAAAATTTAGACGGATGCGTAGCGTGATTGTGGATGCGCAAGAAGCGGTATTAACGGTCGTAAAGCAGGCGCATGCAACACCATTTTTCTGTCCCCACCAGCTTACAAATCCGCGTTTATTTGTATGCAAAAAGGGGCGTGTTGGAATATGGTAATGTATTTTTGGGGCGTTTGCTAGCTGATTCGCACGCACCCGTCATGACAGTTTGCGTGCGCTTACTGCTTTCTTTGCACCAGCCCTGACCATGGGGCAAGCGTATTTTAAACAGATTTTTAATTGGGAAATGGCTCAAGGCAGACACGTGACTCGTTATCACAAAAGCAATACAGCTGCTACAACACTATTTAATATAGAAACAAACAAACAAAGTTGGGGATATCTGCAGGAATATTTGTAACTGTGAGGCATTTTAACATAGCTTAGGTTTATTTTAGATTGTTTCATGCGCACACCCTTTTTATAACATTTTTTATTTTAAAAATAAATGTTATTTTTCAATAATCATAAAAACATGTCAGTTTTCTTTTGTATGTTGTTGGAGACTCTAAATTAAAACACAATGGGCCTGATCCAGACCTACGATGCTCAGCGTTAATACACCGGGCGTAAGCCTAAGATCGGCTGAAATACCGATCTGCGCATGCGCCGGCCAGATGTTGGCCAGCATAACTACGGCAACGCCCGATCGAAGTCCGTAGTAGCAGCATAGTAACGCCAAAATGGAAGATGAAAACACTATTTACAATGACCTGTGTTATGCTAGTGATAAATCATATTTTATTTTTCTGATAGCCCCTAATAATAAAAACATTCTATGCAAACAAGAGGTGAAAATACATTCTCCTTATGTCTTCTGTAAGTTCTTCCATCCCACTTAGTGTGTTAGCTCACGTGAGCAGGGCCCTCCATCCTAGTGTTGTTCCTTCCTCCTTCACACCCCCCTCACTTCGTACCCTGTTGTCCCCCTCTGCTACCACTTTGAGGCATTTTAACATGGCTTAGGTTTATTTTAGTTTGTTTCACGTGCAAGCCCTTTTTATAACGTTTTAAATCATTTTTATATTTATTTTAAAAATAAATGTTATTTTTTAATAATCATAAAAAAAATGTCAGTTTTCTATTGTATGTTGTAGGAGACTCTAAATTAAAACACAATGGGCCTGATCCAGACCTACGCTGCTCAGCATTAATACACCGGGCATAAGCATAAGATCAGCTGAAATGCCGATCTGCGCAGGCGCAGGCCAGATATTGGCCAGAATAACTACGGCAACGCCCGATTGAAGTCCGTAGTAGCAGCGTAGTAACGCCGTAGTAGCAGCATAGTAACGGGGGCATTCCTCGCTGTTACTACGCAAAGGTTAGTGTAGGTAGGTGAGGGAGGGATTTTAGTAAATACGCTGGGACAGGGGGGAGTGTTGGGGGGAAATGCATGCCGATACGCTGTACTTTAGTAAGCACAGCACATCGGCGTAGGTCTGGATCAAGCCCAATATTACAAATGAGTTAGTGTTTCATACATATTTACATACCATATTCATCTATAAAATAGTCTACAATTTCAATATTAATGTTTTTTTTACAATTTCAAACATACATTTTTGGAAAAGTATTTCTTTTACATAAAAAAACACCTTTGTGCATTTCCGCATCCACCTTTCTTTGAATTAAATATATGTAGGCGGCAATGTGTCCTTACGATTCACGCGCGCACATTCCACTCAATTGATCAATTAGACGGAAGCATGGAGGCGCTTCCGGGAACGCATAGCCGTATTCCAGATGCGTGCGATTCACTCTTGCATTTTTGATGCAAAAATGCGCAACCTTGAATAGGCCGTATTTAAATTAGTTTTCGCGATTCTGTCTCGCGCACACACGCACTTTGAATCCGATGCATAGTTTGTGGCCAGGAGTTTAGGTGAGGTAAGGGGTGTTCATTGTCCTTATTCTTGACACATGCTTTACAGTAATTGCACATATTAGTCGCTTATCAGCTAATTGTACCAATTATCATATAGTGTATAGCATGGCCGATTTGTTGAACTAAAAAAAAAAGGGATCAAAACCACCTCCTCACAATAATCAGATTCCTAAATGATCTAACCACCACTGTCCTGATCATATAAGGATTATTAGGAAGTGTGCGATATCGCATAGCTTGGCATTACTCTGACCCTGGTTATGTCACCTGGTATCTTTACAGTCAAGCGGTTTATTTTCATGGAGAATCCATGCCAAAGTGTTGTTTTACGGATATCAAAATGCAATACCTTTAACTTACACGTCATTAGAGGCGTTAAAACATTCTCTGAGATTGGGTCTGGTTTAAAATATTAATTTGTATTGTAAACTAGTTTTCTTTTAGGTTCTTTAATGCATGTACATTATGTGTGACACTGCCACCTTAAAGACAATTGCAGACAAATGCTACTGAGAATTTCACCAGTGGCTTTTTTTTGTTGCAGTATTAAATGGAAGTTGAAAACCCTATTTACAATGACCTGTGTTATGCTAGTGATAAATAATTTTTTATTTTTCTGATAGCCCCTAATAATAATTACATTCTTTGCAAACAAAAGGTGAAAATACATTCTCCTTATGTCTTCTGTTAGTTCTTCCCTCCCACTTAGTGTGTTAGCTCACGTGAGCAGAGCCCTCTATCCTAGTGTTGTTCCTTCCTCCTCCACACCCCCCTCACTTCGTACTCTCTTGTCCCCCTCTGCTACCCTTTTACCTCATCCCCACCTGGTGGCTCCCTCTCAACCTCTCACTGTGCTCTATCCCAAGCTCCCTGATCTTCCAAGCTTGACACCTCACATTTTGCCTTGCATTCTGTGCTTGCTTCACTTATTGTATTTTTGTGATATTTTTATATTCATATTGTATTTAATATATACTATGCTGTCCATCCCTTCCCTGTATGTCTGTACTGTATTTTGTTGTATTTTATACGGCGCTGTGGACACCTTGTGGCGCCTTATAAATAAACAATAATAATAATTATTATAATAATAGTATAGAAGTATTTTTAAAAACCATTTACCGTTCAAGAATGTTTTCTGCAAAGAAAATATTACTCTGTCTGTTATCTAAGGAATTTCCTGGGCAGTACGGTGACTTAAGTGATTAGCACTTCTGTCTCACAGCGCTGAGGTCATGTGTTCGATCCCCACAGAGGGCCTTATCTATGTGTCATTTATATGTTCTTCCTGTGTCTTTGTGGGTCTCCACTGGGTGTTTCAGTTTACTCCCACACCTCAAAAATATGGGGCAGATCCAGAACAATGCTTCTGTGCGAATTTACGCCTGACGGACACGTAAAATCGCGATTTTGTATGTGCTGTGCATGCGCACGAAAGATGATACACTACGTTAAAAGTACGTCTAAAATATGCAATGTAGGCGGGGGTTTGCATTTAAATTGTACAGTATGGGCGTGCTTAGCTGCGTAAGTCCGTGTTGACCATCCGTACGTGTGTGGAAGACAGCGGTTACGCAGTCAAAAGTTAAGGTAGGGTTTGAAAAGTGGAAATCGGCCAAAGTACGTACATCCAAGGGGTGTGCCTAGGTGAGTGTATAGAAGGTACGCACGCGTAAATATGCTACGCTAGTAAATGGATTGCAAGCGGAGTTCTGGATCTACTCCTATGATATTGGCTTAACGGGCTGACATTCGCTAGTATGTAATAGGAAAGTGAGAGCTAGAATCTCATCAGCTGCTATGGGCAACATCTCCACTTTTCCTTTTCTGAGGTTTATTAAATCTAGCCCTTAGACCAGCTATTTTCAACCAGGGTTCCACAGAACCCTAGGGTTCCCAGAGAGGTCGCCAAGGGTTCCCTAAGTTCTCATATAGTAGCAGTGATTAGTCGGCCCAGTCTTAAACAGCGAGTTTGGCTGTCAGTATTTGCGTCACCTCCTTCGCGTATTAGTGGTGGCATTTCAAGGTAAGAAGGGGCAAAGAGGAGCATTTGTGGAGGTATTTATAGGTGACAGGCAGCTGTGAGGAAAGTTTGTGGAGGCATTTATAGGTGACAGGAGCCTGTAAGTCAAATAAAGGTGAGAGGGGACATGTTACTATCCTTTTTAATATGTTACCAAATATCTGCCTCCTATGTTATCTTCTATTATTGCAATATTTAAACTTTTATGGTATACCTTTTCGTAACAATATTTGAATGTCTTTTACAATAATTATTCTGGTGTTCCCTGAAACCTAAATTTTTTTAAGGGTTCCCCCAGTGCAAAAAATGGGGCCAATTGTTTAAAAATTGTAACATAATATGATGATGTTATATGAAAACCTGTTAATAATACATTTCCTTCATTAGTTAAAATGTCTATCCTACTGGCAGCTATTCATTTTGTTTTCAGACACAGTGGTAAAGATTCTTCTGTTGCTGAGCTGAAAATAAAATTATCCGACTCTTGCAGAAGAGCATTCAAACTGGCAATAAAATAGAGGGAGATTTATTGTATAAAATGGTACTTCATTGAAATAATATTGATAGTATAATTTTTCTACAGAAAATGCGTATAAGATCATAAGGTGATTAAAACTCTAAAATGATTTTTGGATTTAATTAATAATTTTAAAATTAGTTGATTAAATTCCAGCCTTTTTTTTAATGACATCCTCTCTTATTAATGTCCATCTTGCTAATTTAAGAGCTTTGGAAAATATATGTTAGGATGTTCAGCAATAAATGCACCTATCCTTTCTTTATTATTACTTTATTAACCTTTACATAAAACTGCAATTCAAAATGAAGACATCAGGAAAATAAAAGAAATATATATTAAAAATTAAATGGCTTCCTGACTTCCTGGTCACTTAATATTTCCTAAGTCCTAATATATGATTATATGCAAATTGTCTTCCCCAAAAAAATATAGAAGACAGTTCCAAATAAGATAATGATCACAATATGAAACACAATCTTTGTGGCAACAATGTCCTACCCCTTTTCAGCTGTTACTAATGTGCTGCCTGGGTCAAACCAGTTACTGGATTTTCTAAATGATTTCACAAAGGTTGGATTATCAACATTCTATTATATTTGAAGACTTTAAAAGGTTGTTGCAATTACTGTAATTACCCAGCTCTGGTTCCCAAAAGTGCTACACTTATTTTGCTTATAAATGAAATCTTAAAATGTAATTGTATTTCATACAGAAATCATGTTACTTAAGGCTAACAGAAATCTTTGGTTTATGTCTTATCAGCACTTATTTCAGAGCTATATCTTACTTTATATAGATTTAAAGAGCTTTATTATTTGACGTGTGCGTGTGCTTGTGTGTTGTGTGTGTGTTAATGTATATATATATATATATATATATATATATATATATATATATATATATATATAGAGGCGAATGGGGGATTGGAGGCACTCAAGGAGACTGACAAAAATATATAATCAAAAGCTCTAATAAGAGCTGGTTTTAATGTTCAAAAAAAGTTACATGGTGCAGGTGGTCCGTCCTTTCAATCGCCTCCGGGCGATTTTCATCAGGGAGCATAAAGACAGAGTGTGTGCCATAATCACATTTATCTAACAAACTACAACATTTATATAAATATAACTAAGGGCCGGATCCAGACTTATGGATGTCAGGCCACTTACGCACGCAAAGTTACATTACGTTAGTAACACTAGCGTACCTAGCATCTGTTACAGCTGCCGTCTAATGGCAAGCTGTATTTGCCGACTCCCTCCCCGTCTGCCCGCTTACCTCTATTCCCGCGACGCATCTCAGGGGATTCCGCAGCCGACAGGCAGCATGGTTACAGCGTCCTAGTAACCATCCACGTGCGCGCCGTCTTCCTATTAGGCGCGCACTCTGTCTGTTCTGTCCCTTATGCACTTCCTTACCTGTGGAACGCATCCTGGCTTGGGGGCAGGGTTTTCTGGGCTGTCCTATCACAGGACAGCAGACAGTATTTAACAGCCACTTACCATTGCTCTGCACCGGTTATAGAGTCTGTTCCCTCAGTTCTGTGACCTGCTACTTACTGTGTGCCTAGTGCTTCCAGCCTAGTGAATTAACCGTTGTTTGACCCACTTACCTGCCTTATATCCTGCCTTTGTTACCTTGTGTATCCAGCCCTGATTCTCATCCCCATTTGTACCTACCTTACCTGCAGTACCTATACTTACCTGAGTGCTAGTGTGTGTAATCTCTTAGGATCTTCTGAGTGTTAGTGTGAGCGTAAGCCCCAGTCTGTCTAGTTTTGTCCCGTGATCTACTTTAGTCCTCAGTGCCACGTTTCTATGTTCGCCGTTTGTTTGTCACCGGTGGGTCTCTTCCTACCGGTTCTGCTCCCGCTGACATTCGTTAGTTCTTGTCATCTTTTGGGGTTCACCGTTGGGTGTCTATTCTTTCATCTTCCTGCGAGTCCAAGTTCAACGGGGAACAACCACGCCTTCAGGGCCGCTCAGTCCATCCCCACCTTCAGGGGCTCTGGTGAAAACCACCTGAAAGGTAAGACTCCGGACCCCGGAAGCTTGTTCGCTCACTCCATCGGGTTCTCCTTAGGATCACTCTGGTGCTTCACGGGTAAACCCGGAGTATCCTACACATTCTGCCTGGACCACTCCAGTGCTTCGCAGGTAAACCTGGAGTGTCCTAACAGCATCGTACGGAACTTAGTTCCGTATGATGCCATTTCCAAAGAAATGGGCTGAGCATCCTCTCCGCCCGCTAAAGTGGTAATTGTACAGTGTGGGAGGGGTATCCCACAGCCATATGGATCAGGGGTCGCATGGACCACTGATCCACATGCTTTAGTTAAGTGCAAGCTGCCATAAAGTCCGCAGGAGAGACGGGAGTGACAGGGGGAGTTCACCTCCCTCTCTCTGTTGGACAGACTCCCGCACGTACGGAAAGCATGCAGGAGTCTGGATCCGGCCCTAAGTAACAAATAAATCAGTGCACAAAGTAAATAACATGCAGAAAAGATGTGGGAAACAAGGGCAGGCAATCCAGAGAAGAGGAATCCTTTCTCATGTTACACTTTGGGTTACAGCACCTTATACACAGAAGTTTCATCTGTTCCTTCCTTCACCTTGATTTGCCGTGGTCAAATTAAGTTATATTACAGGAAGTATTGTGATCCATTTATAACTTGTTAATGCAAAAGCTACAACAGTTACCTAATCCATTATTGTCTAATTTATACATTTACCTTCAGCTGGCCACTATTTAATTGGAATTGTTCACACAAGGACACAGCACAGAATTTTCTATTAAATTGGTAGATTATATATTAGACATTCAGCCACGAGAGAGACAGAATATACATAGATTCAATCTCCTTCTTTATCATTGTATCATTGTTGTACAAAAATACTTGGGAGTCTGGAGTCAGTCTATGATTTCTATACAGAAATATGTTCAAGGTCAAATTTATCCTCTAGCAAACAGTCAGCTAAAAAATGACATTGCATCTCTCAAAGGGCTTGCTTATTAACATTTACTGGTGGACCATCAAAAACACAACATCCAAGTCTTGGAGAGGATAGTCAGCATCCAATTCCTGTACTCTTTGTCCAATCAGAGTTAAAGGGACATGATTCTGCTAAATCTCACAACCCTACAAAGTAGGTCATTGTATCCTCTTTCTCCCAAATCTGCTGCCTCCTGAACTCCTCCCTCTCCTTCAGTCCCCCACATCCAGGCCCTATCCAAGTCCTGCCACTTTCATCTCCACAACAACTCCAGACTTTTTCTTACCATGGAAACTATCAAAGCACACTAATTCATGCTCTTGTAATTGCTCATTTTGACTACTGTAAGCTTCTCTTTTCTATTCTTCTATTAACCCATCTTTTCCCTCTTAAGAGAAATCATATTCCTGCAGCTCATTTCATGTTTCTCAATGCTCCGCTTCATCCTCTCCTCTTCGCCAATTGTTTCACTAGGCCCCTTCCCCTGCGGTTCAAGATAATCACCCTCAAAGCCCTCAATCACTCAGTCCCACCCTACATTTCAGACCTGATCCCAGGAAACGCATTGTTTACTGCCCACTTTACTCCTCATCTAATCAATTCATTGCCTCCTCCCTCATCACCTGATCTCACTCCAAACTACGGGGTCTATTTGCTTACCTTCCTCGTTCCCTGTGAAGGAAGCTGCATCAGACTCGCTTATCATCACAGCGAGCCTGGCAGCTTCCTTCACATGATTTACTAATACTCACCCCTCCTCCGAGGACCCGCGATGAACCGCGGGTCGGTGCTGCGCTTCTCCTCCGCGCGATCCCTGAATGAAGTGCTGCACATGCGCAGTATCTCTCAATCAGGACTTAGAAAAATTTCAGTGCCAGCATGAGAAACACTGCACATGCTCAGTGCTTCTGTTTAGGCACTTTGAAATTATTCCAAGTCCTGACATGAGAAACACTGCGCATGTGCAGTGTATTCATGCCGGGACCGGACAGCTGCAGCCCGGCAGGACGCCCGGACAGGTGAGTAATGTTTATTTATATTTTCTATGGGGATTATTAATTTATTTTTTAACTTATAAAAAACATGTTTTTTTTAATTATTATTATTTTTTAACTGGGGCTCGATTGGGATGTATTCCGACGGTCTCCCCATACATGCCCTCCTTTTCCTTCCCCCTAATAACAGCTATTAGGGGGAGGAAAAGAGGGGTATATGGGGACATCGCCAGAATAATTGTCACTAACGCCAGCCTGACGCCGGGAGCGGAGTGTAAAACTCCGTTCCGACGTTCTGTAAATATGTGACACTTCATTTTAATGCGATAGGGCCAGTTTTGAAGTGAAAACTATCCCTATCGCACTAAAATGATCTCTGTAAATAGACTTATGCACATACTACCGCTATACCCATATAATGAATAACAGCATTAAGCCTGCAGTCACACATACAATGTAAAGAATAGGCAGCAAAAAATCACAGTATAAATAATACAACACTGCTAACGAAGTACTCTCTGCTACAGGAAATCTGGAATTCACATGGAGGCTAGCCCTGATAAAACAAATAGTGGCCTCACGGCCAACACTTCGCACTTCCGTGCTGGATCTCACCCTCCCTAGCTGGATAAGGTATGCTGTGCAGAGAGCTCCGTGACTGTCAGAAGATAAGGGTATTCACCACCGTGATCAGCCGGTGCACGCGGTCGCAGGATCTTCGGTCACTCCAATCAAACAGGTGCCTGACACGCGTTTCACCCACAATTTGGGCTTTGTCCAAGGCGTAGTTTGCATCATATTGGGGGCAGGTTAAATACCTCAATGAGCCAATCCAAACATCGTATCTCACCTGCGGACTAAACAGGTTACAATCAATAGGCAGCACATAGCTATCAAGATGAATTCAAAACAGATTAAAGGAGTAAATTTTATAAACAAGATAATATTTATTTAAATTATGACAACAATAGAGGAAATGCAGTAGGTGAACGAGAGTAAATAGGGTAATGCACATACCGCTAATCGGCAGTGCTTCCTATAGGCTGTAGCAGAGAGTACTTCGGTAGCATTGTTGTATTGTTTATACTGTGATTTTTTGCTGCTCATTCTTTACATTGTATGTGTGATTGCAGGCATAATGCTGTTATTCACTATATGGGTATAGCGGTAGTATGAGGATAAGTATATTCGCCCGTTTTTAGTGTGTTTTAACACGTTCTAATAAAATTTAGTGTTAATACGTGACCAAGCTGCCTCCGTCTTGTTGATTCTGTTGTGCACTATTTAAGGTTTCTTGGGGTACCATTTTACTGTACACCTTTCTTTTTGTGAAACATGTATTATCTTGCACCAATGCCCAAGTCCTAACATGCTGTACCGGCTGTAGCCAGTATTGCCCCATGAAGTTTCATAATACGTGTCCAAGCCTTCCTGTGTAATCATTTCTAAATATCTCGTATAGTATAAAATTCTATTTCTGACCCAAATGTACTGTATAAACAGGTTTATAGAGTAAATCCTTCATAGCTTTCCATGCACAGTATAGTCTTTAATTCTCAAAGTCATGCTATACATTCAAAAGGTCACTGGCCCTTGATCTCTTTTCACCTTAATCTACTTAAATTTTTGATACAGAAATTGAAATGCTTTTACGATATTACCCACTGCAATATAATAATCATATAAATTACTTAAACTACCGGGAAGCCCCATAAATCTACATGACCAATTCTATTTACTTTTTTGTGATTACTTAGACCTTTTCACATAACACTGAATTTGGGTTTATTTTATTCATCTTAGGTCACCCAAGTAACAATGTAAATACTTACCTATACATACATGCTGCAACTAATATATATCTTTGCTTTTAACCTATTAACCAAACTTCAATTATTTCATCATTCTTGTAGGCTTATTTTTTTCTTTCATTTTCTGCAGATCATTTCTGCATCTGAAACAAGATATTCCCCCCTACCCAATCTATGGTGCACATTGCATACGATATAAAGCATATATCATTGCAATATATCTAGCCAAGCAAAAAAAAACCAGTTCATTTATTTCTCCTCTTTCATCATATCTACCTATTCTCCCCATTTCTACTATACCACAGCTGGGATAAATTACCCCAGATATAAGCAACCTTCAACACTGTAGGTGTTGTAAAACTTTCTCCCAGCATGCTCCAATAGCAAAGGCTAAGTTGATACCTGGCAAAGCATGATGGTAGTTGTAGTTTTGCAACACCAGAAGTGTAAAAGTTACTTTTTGGCTGTCTCTATTTCGAATGGAAGCCGTTTATATATATATTTTTTATGAATGGCTGAGTGTGCAGATCAGCATTCTTACCCATTCATTTTCATCGCAGACCCGCCACAGATGACAGCTGGCACTTTTAGTGTTAGGGGGGGTTAGGGTTAGGCTCTTAGGAAGGGAGGGTTAGGGTTAGGGCCATAGAAGGGGAGGGTTAGGGTCAGGCTGCGGAGAGGAGGGAGGGTTAGGGTCAGGCTAGGGAGAAGGGAGGGTTAGGGTCAGGCTGCGGGGAAGGGAGGGTTAGGGTCAGGCTATGGGGAAGGGAGGGTTAGGGTCAGGCTGTGGGGAAGGGAGGGTTAGGGTCAGGCTGCGGGGAAGGGAGGGTTAGGGTTAGGGTCATGGAAGCGGAGGGTTAGGGTTAGAATTAGGCTAGTTTTTTCACTTATCGGAGCACCGTGTTCAGTGCTCTGGGGATCGATTGCTATGCCTCATTGCATAAGCAATCAATATCCCAGTCAGTTCAGAACTGGCTGGGAGAGAACGGACCTATCGAAATAGGGCTGTTCGAAGCGGGGACCCATACCCCCACATGCACACACACAGGTTAATTTAGTCAGCAGCCAATTAACCTACTAGCATGTTTTTGGCATGTAGGAGGAACACCTGGAGGAAACCCTGACAGACACATGGAGAACATACAAACTCTACACAGATAAGGCTATAGGTGCCCATCCACTATTGTGATTATCCGCCCGATCGTGCAATTATCGGGTAATTGGGCAAATTGCGCTCTAGTGGATGGCCAAGATCGATTTTTCAGATGTCAAATTAAACAAACGTCAAACAACAAAGGATTACCAGTCCCAGCAGAGAAGGTGTATAGTGCCGATAACAGGACATTTCCCTTGCGGGAAATAGTCCCGTTTATTGGGCCACCCCCTGCTGGGACCGATAATCACTCTAGTGGATGGCCACCTTTAGTCCGGGAATCGAACTCATGATATACCCTATGCTTAACCTCATACACCTTTTATATTTTTTATATTATAAATAAACACAACTAATAACTCCCCTCGTAGTATGCAAACCAGTATGGAAGCTCGGCGTTGAAGATCAAGATCCATACTGAACTTGAGGCATGTGTGCATGTGTAATCGCAAAAAGCACGTGTTTTCCAATCTCAGCGATAGGAAGGCCCCACCTTTTCCGATTTATTCCATAGTGTGAGAGGTTTATAACTCCTTTTATCATTTTATCATATATGTATTCATTCTGATATTCTAAAAAGTTCTAAATACATTTTTTAAACCAAATAACATCTGCCATTTGCTATAGATATGATCTTCAGTGCTCTCTGTTTTAAATTGAACCTAAGCAACATAAAATCTAAGTATTAAACTGCAGGGAAGTCAACAAGATGTCATTTTCCCCATAAAACATCTTGTCTAAACATTTCTGCATAATTAATTCCTCTGATGCATTAAGGGACATTATACGCAATATTCATCAAAAGGAGTGCCAATAAAACTGTTATTTATGTGTGCATATTAGTTAATTCAATCCATAGGTTTGTTGAAATTCTTTACAAGTTTTCCCCTGAAAGTAAAATGGATGACGTCCCCTTTCAAAACCAGGGCTGGATTAATATATGGCTGTAATCCAAGCGTGTCAAGGAAGTCACCATACTTCAATGTACAGCTTATACCTTCACAGGCGGCCACTTTAAGCCCTATGTTTTCGTAGAGTGCAATAAATGACACATTTAAGTGTGTTTCAACGTCACTTTAGGTTTGTTTATACAATAACATTTCTATCAGGACACAAGTATTGAGTGATGCACAAGGCTGAAACATATTACAGCTTTTCCTAAATCACTGTGTAAGTGAGAGAGAAACAGATGTGATTTAAAGACTAGTACTGTTACATATTCATTTTGCGGTGCTTTAGTAGTGCACTAAGGCAATAAGAGGAAAAATAAACCAATTAGATTAGGGTGTTCAGGCCTACTGCAAGCTTTATTTTAGATAAGCACTGTCCGTGTGTACTTACTTTTGAACGTGTGCTTTTAGGCTCTTTTTCCAGTGTGCAAATATGAATTCAAAGAACATGCAATCAGTGCTATATTTAACCTTAAAGGGCCCTGAAAAATTATTCAAAATGGGACCTAACCCGATAGTCCAGGTCCAAGCACTAACATTAATACAAATAAGTTCACTCATCAGTGTATGAATCGCCAAAGCCTGTAACAATTAATGCGTTCTAACTGATCTATGTACCATTCACCCCAAAACAAAAATTACTGGTATATAAGGTTAGGGGGAACCCCATAGTGAGGTTCCTCTTAAATTGATTCTAGCAAAACAGACTGACTAGCACAGAGGCCCAAACTCAGAGTACCGGACATATAACATATACTTCCAGTGTTTAGCGATTTTTACTACTGCGCATGCGTAGTAATTTTTTAACGTAATCTATTCATCTTTTTCTTACGTAGATTCTGTAAATGCGGTCTTTCAACGTAGATTACGTTAAAAAATTACAAACGCATGCACAGTAGTAAAAATCGCTAAACACCGGACGTATATGTTATACGGGCCAGAGATTGAATAAAGTAGATTTGTATCAGTAGGGTTGTGATTTATCAATTTCCAAAAAGAGAGAGCTTACTTGAGTTGGTAATGTTGCCCTTGCCAGCAGCGGGTGATGTTAATACTAGATCTTGGTTGAGTTTTTAGGAATACTGACTCGTAACCATGACAAAGTCATGACCAGCCTTTGTTGTTACCATAATAAGGATAGAGCTATTAAACGAAGATAGTGTTTTCTTCAGTTGTATTGTTTATTTTAATGTATTTATTTTCATTGTGACTTCATATTTATAAAACAAAATTTATGTAAATTCGCTCTCTTTATTTGACATACCTTCTGATGAAACCACCAGCCCTGTGTGATGAAAAGCGTTAGGAATCTTAATCTGTTTTTATTTATTTTCATACCAACCACTGAAGAGCAAATTTGCCCAGTCAGGTAGACTGGTACATCGCTTTCTCTCCAAGTGCTTGAATTGAGCTTTAACGAATTTAGATCCCTGTTGTGAACGGCCCTTTTTCGATAGGGCTGTTCTCTCCCAGCCAGTTCCAAACTAACTGGGCAAACGATTGCTTATGCCTTCGAAGAGGCATAGCAATCGATCCCTGGAGCACCGATAATGGTGCTCAGAAAGGTAAGTAACTATTCTATCTCCAACCCGCTCCCTAACCCTAACTCTCCCCCCCCCCGCAGCCCAACCCTACCACC
>WWET01000004.1:797566-813627 GCA_011038615.1 Limnodynastes dumerilii | reverse complement strand
GAGTATCATTGGTGGGATGTGTTCACTGAAAAATCTCCTAGTACCACAGGTCTTATGCGTATAATATTACATCACATTATTGTAATTATAGGGATTTTAGCTATCATGATTATATGGAATTACTACCTTTAGCTTTGCTTTCGCAAGAAAATCAATAGAAATCAAGAACCACAAATTTTTCAGTAAGTAGTTAAAAAGGATGATGATAACTACTAAACTGTACGTGATGAATGACCATAGATCTTGTGTGGCTCTTAAAATAAAACCACACTTGATTCAAAAGTAGTCACTAATAGGCAGAATACTAGTTATTATTAGACCTTGTAAGGTAGGATATAATATAATATTTGAATCAAAAGAGGGAAAAATGATGGATTATGGGAGATTCAAATATTGGTTGATGCTTATTATGTTACTATAATAAGTAATAGGACAATCAGTCTGCAAAGCACAATTAATGTGATTAATAACACAAGAATGTTAGGACTACATCTAAAGGAAATAAATTATTCTAACAATCATGCACGCATGCAAACTATAATTGAAGTAGGGGAGATGGTACATGTAGCCACTCAATTAAAAGGTAATTTGGAGTATCATTGGTGGGATGTGTTCACTGAAAAATCTCCTAGTACCACAGGTCTTATGCGTATAATATTACATCACATTATTGTAATTATAGGGATTTTAGCTATCATGATTATTTGCAATTGCAATTTGTCCTGCAGGTGTCGCAAGAAACTCAATAGACTTCAAGAAACACAAATATTGCAGTAAGTAGTGAAAAAGGATGATGATAACTACTAAACTGTACGTGATGAATGACCATTGCTCTTGTCATCTGTGGCTCTTAAAACCACACTTGATTCAAAAGTAGTCACTAATAGGCAGAATACTAGTTATTATTAGACCTTGTAAGGTAAGATATAATATAATATTTGAATCAAAGGAGGGGAGAATGATGGATTATGGGAGATTCAAATATTGGTTCATGCTTATTATGTTACTATAACCTTAAAAGAGAAGAAGACATTTACTGAAACAGCTTTGCAAGGAATATTACTGAGTCTGAGAAAGAAGAAAGTTAGATGTTCACAACCTTGATTCAGGGAAGTCACAGACAACATTGAATGTGCATCCATAACAAGATAAGGACTTTCTCAAGAAATCATGACATCAAGGAGTAGGATAGGGTAGGGGGTAGGGAGGCTTGGTGGGCGGGTGTTTGGCAAAAAGGAGACTGGTTGGATGGAAATTTGTGTTTCATGAGGGTGGATGGGAAGGGTGGCATTGAAGTTGAAGAAACTGGGAAAATTGGGTTGGAGGGTGGGTGTTTTGGTGTTGTGGGACTGGTTGGGTGGGGGTTAACGTTTCATGAGGGAGGGTGGCTAGGGTGAAAATTGAAGGCAGATTACAAATCACCATTTTGGATGGAGAATAGAAGATCTACCAACCGAGTAATATGACAATAAGTCTGCAAAGCATAATTAATGTAATTAATAACACAAGAATGTTTTAAATACATCTAAAGGAAGTAAATTATGCTAACAATCATGCACGCATGCAAACTATAATTGAAGTAGGGGAGATGGTAAATGTAGCCACTCAATTAAAATATAAGTTAGAGTATCATTGGTGGGATGTGTTCACTGAAATATCTTCTAGTACCACAGGTCTTATGCGTATAATATTATATCCCATTCTTGTAATTATAGGGATTTTAGCTATCATGATTATTTGCAATTGCAATTTGTCCTGCAGGTGTCGCAAGAAACTCAATAGACTTCAAGAAACACAAATATTGCAGTAAGTAGTGAAAAAGGATGATGATAACTACTAAACTGTACGTGATGAATGACCATTGCTCTTGTCATCTGTGGCTCTTAAAACCACACTTGATTCAAAAGTAGTCACTAATAGGCAGAATACTATTTATCATTAGACCTTCTAAGGTAGAATATAACATAATATTTTAATTAAAAGAAGGGAGAATGATGGATTATGGGAGATTAAAATATCAGTTCATGCTTAAGATGTTACTATAACCTTAAAAGAAATGCAGACATTTACTGAAACAGCTTTGCAAGGAAAATTACTGAGCCTGAGAAAGAAGAATGTTCGATGTTCACAACCTTGACTCAGGGAAGTCACAGACAACATTGGATGTGCACCCATAACAAGATACAGAGTTTCTCAAGAAATCATGAGGCTTGGTGGGTGGGTGTTTGGCTTAAGGGGGCTGGTTGGGTAGGTGTTAACGTTTCATTAGGGTGGCATTGAAGTTGAAAAAATTGGGATAATGGGGTGGGAGGGTTGGAGGGTGTTTTGGTGTTGGGGGACTGATTGGGTGGGTATTATTGTTTCATGAGGGAGGTTGCGAAGGGTGGAATTGAAGACAGATTTTCAGCCCCTGCTACTACGAGTGAAGTCCTGGGGGCATCTGAGTACCTGTGAGCATATCAAGAATGAACACCTAAAATCATGGGACCCTCTATGGATTCCAAAAATGGCCAAGCATGCTGTGTTTTATCTATTTTAGTTTAAATTATGTTAAATTATATATGTGTAAATTAAATCCTCAACCAATGTTTTCATTTAATATTGTATTTAAATAAATAAAAATTAAGTGTTTATCTGACGTGTATAGTTATTATTATAATCCCCCAAAGTGTTTTCAGCACCATACAGAGTACATTTATTATAACAACAAAACTGTGTGTGTGTGTGTGTGTGAGAGAGAGAGTGAAGCAGACTACTAAATAAATGTGTACAGTATACAAATGGTTCCAGGTGTACCTATAAGCTATAATCAGAGCTCCTTTGGAGATGTAATGACTGGGGCTGATGTCATACATTCATAAACGTGGCAGTGAGATCTTGTGAGTCATCACTCTCTCTACAAGGCTTGCATTAAGCGGAGCATGCTCAATACTGTAATAAACACAGAGCTAGAATAGAGGGTAATGATCGGATCGGATCTCCATTCACACTGCGCAGCTCAGGACTGCAAATTATGCCGACCGACTGCATTCCGGTGCGGAAATCACTATCTGACAGTGGGGGCAGGCCCACTCAGCATGTGTATAAGATAAGCATAGTGGGTGGGATACAGAATGGTAATCATATAGAAGTGTGGGTCCCCGTTGTGATTGGCCCTATTTCGATAGGGCCGTTCGCTCCCAGCCAGTTTGGAACCTTGATGAGGCATAGCAATTCATCCCCGGAGCACTGAACAAGGTGCTATGAAAGGTAAGTAACTATCCCCTACTCATTCCCTAAACCTAACTCTCCCCCCCTACCAGCCTAACCCTACGTCTCCCCCCCGCAGCCTAAACCTAAGTCTCCCCCTTCCGCCCGCAGCCTAACTCTAAGTCTCCCTTCTTCTCTTACTCAACTAATGCCCAATTCCTGTTAATCTGGACCAGATCCTGATTTAATTATAGTGGCCGTTTTCCACATACTGGGTGTGGAAAATGACCACATATGTCATGTGCACAAATACAAGCTACTGACTTTCAGCATTAATCTGGAACTTATAAATCCAGATTACTGTGCAGGAAGTTGTTCCAACGGTGGGCAGGACAAGGCAAAATTAAGGCATATCCATATGGCGGGAGTGGGGAGCTATTTAAACAGTACAATAAGGGCTTCACTTAGGGCAAATGTATCTTTTGGGTCCTGCAGGTGTAAAGCCTTAAGTGCAAGCACAGTGGTCTCTTTTCTTATTCTAATTCATTATAAAAAACCTTACAATCTTCTGATGTCCCTATCACTGAAGCTGCCACTAACTCAAGCATTTCACTACCACTTATAACCATTATTACTCAGAACATTGGGGCGGATCGAGAACTACGGACCTGATTCAGAATTAAGAAGGTGCTTAAAATAAGAGAGGAAAGTTACTCCTGGGCTAAACCATGCTGATTGCAGGAGGAGTCAAGGTAATTGTAAACAACAAAACTGTGTGTGTGTGTGTGTGTGAGAGAGAGAGTGAAGCAGACTACTAAATAAATGTGTACAGTATACAAATGGTTCCAGGTGTACCTATAAGCTATAATCAGAGCTCCTTTGGAGATGTAATGACTGGGGCTGATGTCATACATTCATAAACGTGGCAGTGAGAGCTTGTGAGTCATCACTCTCTCTACAAGGCTTGCATTAAGCGGAGCATGCTCAATACTGTAATAAACACAGAGCTAGAATAGAGGGTAATGATCGGATCGGATCTCCATTCACACTGCGCAGCTCATGACTGCAAATTATGCCGACCGACTGCATTCCGGTGCGGAAATCACTATCTGACGGTGGGGGCAGGCCCACTCAGTATATGTATATGTCTAACCGCATATATGCAATCTATGCATCGAAACGATACGCAGATTACGTACAATAGCTACTACGCATGCGCAGTTGCTACTGTTTATTGAACTACGTCCGTCTATGGAAGATGGACATAGTTCTGGATCCGGCCCACTATCACAAAACATAATACCTACAAAATCTTATAGCAAGATAAGACACAAACACTTTACATAAATAACACAAACCCAAAGATAGTCGTGTACTAAACTTTATCAATCTCACACAAAATTACTCATCTTGCAGATTGCACACAAACAAATAAACTTACCATTCTTCATACAGCCATTTACATCCGACACAGCACAGCTCCATCCAAAATACCCCACACTCCTGCCTCCTCTGGGTGGTGGAGAATCCTTCAACTAGGAAAAGAGTTTCAAAAGGATAAAAAAAAAAATACCTTATAGGGATCCTATCCTTCCAGGATGTTACTTGTAGTATTTTATTTTTTAAATAGTTTTTTATTTAACAGTCAAGGCAAAGCTGTACAATACAAGTATATGTGGCATAGTAACTGAGCATTGATTCATAACCACCAAAAGACAGTGTATTGAACCCAACAAAAGGTATAGGAGCAATATCAGGAAAATGCAATTTTAACAAAAGAATGAACTGATGCAGTCCCCCAAGTATGTGGAATACCAGTTGGTTTACAGCTGTCTTACAATACTTTGTACTCTGCCAAGAGCTTCTTCTGTAGTAACATCAAACTTTCAGTTATGCCGCACGGGTGAACTTGTAGCATTTAATTATTTTTTAATTTGCATACAACAGACACCTTATAAAAAGCAAAAACAAACAACAAGAAGGACTTCCTGGGATCAGAGTTACTAAGCTGCAGGTTTGGAAACGTGGAGATGTTGCCTATAGCAACCAATCCGATTCTAGCTCTCACTTTCTTTTTACATACTAGAAAATGTCAGTTAAAATTTGATTGGTTGCTATGGGAAAAATCTCCATTTTTCCAAACCCGTAGCTTAGTAAATCTGGAGTCAGAACAGGGGATATCACTCCTATTTCCCTGCAAGTGCAATAATAAGATGGCACATGGTGCTGTTAGCACTTGGCCTCCTGGCACACATCCATCACTCATAAGCCCCTGTGCAATGGCCAAGATGATACTAGCAGATATGTATGCTTACCCAGATTAGAGACTTGGTTATACTGTCTTTAATGAGTCATCAACGCCAGAGAAGGGATGAGATGAGACCACTGGGCAGCTCTGGCTTCGGTAGCAGTGTAGCTTCAGGCAGGGGCGTAGGGAGGGCGGAGCAGCTGGAGCGCGAGCTCCAGGCGCCACACTGACCAAGTGGCGCCGCAGGAGTCCGGCAGCTGTTAGATCTCTGACAGTCTACCGGCTCCAGGCGCACTAATTAGCAATCAGTGCGTCTGGAGCCGTCAGACTGTCAGAGATCTAACAGCCGCCGGACTCCTGCGGCCTGATTACCCAGCTCCATGCGTGTGACGTCATGACGTCACACGCATGGGTAGAAGAGCTGCGGCGGAGTGCAGGAGAACAGTGCAGGTAAGCATATGTATATAGATAATGGTGGTGGGAGGCATGGGGAGGGGGCTAGCAGGGGAAAATGCTGGTGTATAAAAAAAATTAGAAAGGGGAGATTGCTGGAAGAGAAGTCTGAACGCCAGTCTGAAATGGCGTTATTTTAACAACGGGCTGGCGAGGACAGGTGAAGTTTTACCGCATGGCCATGGAAACTGGTGATTTCCATGGCGGTGCAGCTGTTGTTAATAGCAAAAAGTTCATTTTTTTTAACTTCATAACTCCAAAAATGAACTTTTTTAAAGCTTTAGTAAATAGAGCTGTCAGTAAGGACAATTAAACATGAACAGAGCAAATGATTTACATGAAGCTCGTAACAGAAAACAACTTATTTGCCTCATAAACTGTCAGCTAGAGAGGTCAGACTATTCATAAAAATTAGAAAGTATACATGTCTTATTTTCAGAGACAGAATGATTGTTAAACACACATAAACAGCAGGACCTCATAAGCACAATTATAGTTTAAACTGTAAATATATTATTATACTGATCATTACCAAGAAACTGCTGAGTGAGACCCATCCAAACACAGTATCTATATTTTCTTTTGAATGCAGCCTCTATTCTAGATCTATGCTAATTAATACAATAAATATTGTTTTAGAGAGAATCCAATTAATACACATACAATTGTGCATTACTGCAGTAATACATGTTCTATCCAGATTATTGGAAAAATAACATGTATGGAATTATGTAAGTTGTAAAGAATGTGAACCTTTTAGTTTATGGTAGATTTGTTTTTACAGGTGCAATTAATATAGCACAACTATCTTGAAATCAGTATTTTAAACCAAAAGCAACAGAACGTGTTCTTGGTTGCACATACTGTAAGACAAATTGTCTTAAAACATCATTCATACCTATGGAGAGGTCATGGGGCAGCTTTAGTCTGAGCTAGTCACATGAGGACAAATATATGTCTTTAGAGGAAGAAAAAAGTGATAGTGACATCTTATGCTAATAGAAACAGCTGCTGAAACATTTCCATTGTCATATCAGCTGACTTCACTTGCGGAATGGAATTTATCATTCTAAGCATCGCACTTACCTTAACATTTCCATTCTGCTTTATGTAAACAGGTTGTCAACTTACACTTCACTTTCTTTAGGTATTGTATTTATGATTAATACAATAGAATGGACTCTCGCCAATTTAGGAATTTCCTCTTTTTTCTCCCTTCAAATGCAACACCCCCATGTTGGCCACGCCCCAAATACAGTACTGGGGCGCTGCAACATACCCATGCTCCGGGCACCGTGGCAGCTAGCTACACCTCTGGCTTCAGGCACAGGCAGCATCCTGACTCCATACTGGCTGTACCTGTTGAGCTCTGCATTTTCCCCTACAAGACAGCAATTACCTTAGAGTTTCAGAGATCAAAGACTTGTGAGCTACAAATCCCCCTCTTCTAAATGATCTGATCCCATAGAGTGCCTTTACCTCCATGAAGTTTCATTTTCATCCTGAACAAGGATCTTCTAATGTATTGCTCTTAGTTTTAAACCACATCTTCGTTGAGTCACACTGTGTCACTGCCAGAGGTGTAGGAACCAGGGGGGGCAGATTTTTGTTGGTGGGCAAAGACTGTGTTTTGCCCCCCCCCCCATGTACTTCTGCACAAAAGTGAATGAGGATGAATGAAGCGAAAATGGGGATGAAACGATAATAGCTTTATTTGAACTCATCAACTGTTGTCACTCTTTACCAAAAATAAAGTTGTCTTCATGTCTACATGTGCTGTACATTTTTTCCCTGCAAACGCTGCTTTCTTTCTTTCTTAGAATCCCCACTCATTTTACTATCATAATTTGCAGTAAGAATAAGCAGACACAAGAGACCGGGAAGCGGTACTATGACAGTGCAACAGAGAGAGTGAATAATTGTGGCCTGTGAACGGTTTAAAACGTTAGCAGCGTCTCATTGTTGCCTGATCGCAGGGTAGACAATGATTGCCTTAAGTGTCGTAAAGAGTCATGGCTCCCAGAGCAGGTTCATGTAACCCCCCCCCCCCCCCCAAACACCCCATACAGATACACACACTGACACATCACAAATCAATTTATGCCCTATGAAACCATTCCCTCAAAAACCCATCAACCCCCCTGAGAATTTATTAACCTATTCATCTCCATTCTATCATTCCACCCTCCCAGTACCAAATAACATTCATCTACTCTATCAGCTCAAATGCAGCACCCATCATCCTATCCACCTAGTAACACCCCTACTGAGAATCTAATATCCCCCCTACACAGAGGCGTCAGAACTGGCGGGAAGCAGGGGGATATTAGATTCTTAGTAGGGGTGTTACTGGGTGTATAGGATGATGACGGGGCGACATGGTGTGCAGCGGTGGAGCGCCTATCAGTGTCCAGAGCCGGCGCTCCCTGCTATGCACACTGCAGTGCTCATACAGGACGTTCCTGTATGAGCTGCAGCAGTAGTTACATAGAGCAGTGCTCTATGTAACAGCTGCAGCAGCTCAGACAGGAACTTCCTGTATGAGCGCTTCCTGCTTACAAAAATAGCGCCACGGAGGAGAAAGGGAAGGTAAGGAAAAGGGGAGAGGCTGAAGGGACATAATTGTGAATACTGGGGGTCGGATGGAGGCACATAATAGGGAATACTGGGGGTCAGCTGGAGGCACATTATGGTGAATACAGAAGGGGGTGGGGCAGTGGGTAGCTACAAGGAGGGGACAGAAACACCAGATGGACGCACAAAGAGGGGACAGAAACAATGTATGGATACAAGAGGGGACAGAAACAATGGATGGATACAAGAGGGGGCAGAAACAATGGATGGATAAAGAGAGGGGCAGAAACAATGGATGGATACAAGAGGGGGCAGAAACAATGGATGGATAAAGAGAGGGGCAGAAACAATGGATGGATACAAGAGGGGGCAGAAACAATGGATGGATAAAGAGAGGGGCAGAAACAATGGATGGATACAAGAGGGGGCAGAAACAATGGATGGATGAGCAGACAAAGAGGGGGCAGAAACAATGGATGGACACAAGAAGGGGGCAGAAACAATAGATGGACATAAGGAGGGGGCAGAAAGGCTATATGGACACACAAGAAGGGGGCAGAAACAATGGATGGACACAGAGTGGGCACAAAAGAAAGAGGCAGAATTAATGGATGGGAACAAACGGGGCAGAAAAACTATATGGACATACAAAGAGCAAAACAAACGTAAAGAAAAAAACATAAAGTCTCTCTGTTTTGTTCACTAGGATGTACTCTGTATTGGATTGTGGTCACTATAAATCTCTTTTTATTGAAACATAGAACATAGAAAGTGACGGCAGATAAGAGCCACAAGGTCAATCTAGTCTGCCCATTTGTTTATTCAAAACTATACTGACCCTAGACCCTATTTACCCTCAATTTGGTTTAATTGTATTGAGAAGTCAGTAGATATAGTATTAGATGGGGCAAAAACATACTGGTAGGTTAATTGGCTGCTGACTTAATAAACCCTAATGTTTATATGTGTTAGGGACCTTAGTATGTAGCTCCTATAGGGGCAGGGACTGATGTGAATGTAAAAGTGCTGCGGACAATTTGTGGCACTATATAACTAAACGTTAATAATAAATATTATACATCATTTACATTATTGTGGAAAAGTTGTGAAGTTAAGAATTTTCATCTAGGGGGCACCAGTCAAAATCTTGCCTGGCGCACCAGATTGGCTAGGGCCGGGCCTGGATTGACCACACCCCCAATGGCTAGACCACTTCCACATTGAGTTAACCACGCCCCTTTTGGCGGCACAAATACAGTTACTAATCAATAAAAGAGGGGGGGGCGCCAAGATGAGAGGGGGTGCCAGTGGAAGAGTTAAATTCTCGCCCCCTCCCCTAAAAAAAAAAGTTGTTACACCGCTGCCCCTGCACTAATTAACCCTTTCATTTCATCTTCTCAGCACCCACATTACCACATTCACTCATCTTGTCAGCACGAACTCCCCCCTACCACAGAAATATACACACTCACACCTACAGACACTGTGCTTTATGTATACATGTATTATGGCACCCACACACAGTAACACACACATACAGACATATAATAATACATATACACAGTCACATTTGATTGTTTAGTGTGGAGGGGTGGAGCTTCTTGTGTGATTGACAGGCTGGGACACTGAGGAGAGGACCTGAGGAGAAGCAAGGGTAGCCATTACACTGCCTGCATGTACCCTGCTCCTGTTACAGAGCGCCCATTAATAACTTATGGCACAGAAAAGAATAAAAGATTTTTTCAAAGTACTGAATCATCATCAAAACGACCACGGGTCACCATTAATGCAAGACACGAAAGCTCGGAGTCAGACCCTCACCCTGGCGATCTCCATGTAGTGGAAACACCAATGCAGGTGAGTTTTCTTTAAAATTAGGTCTGTTCACTGTGAAAAGTTCTGCGTTCTCTACTCAGCAGCCAAGAATCAATTTAAAATGATTGAATTGTATTTATGTAACTAGTAGTTAAATAAAATAGTTTCCATTTTAAGATTATAATGATACTGTGCTTTATATAAAATTATCATTGTGACTTGAATCTATGAATCCCGACTTCTTATGCAGTGGATGCGCAAATCCGTTGCCCGCATTATTTCCAGAACTGTGACATTTGTAACTCTGAATTTTATTGTAAATTTTATTTTTTTTTAAAGAATGTTGTTTAGTTTAATGATAGCAATTTTAATTTGTTGCACATACCATAATGTAAAAAATACAATTTTTATAGTAAGATAAACAATTAAGCTGCGGTTGGCCAACCCCAGAAACAATAACAAATCTACAGTCACTGACACAACTATCAAAAATGACATGCAAAACACGAGAAAAGGGGGCTCCAGGCCCTATAGTAGTCAAACAAGAAAAAGAACTGCGCTTTGGGATGGATGTTCTGGAGTAGAAATAGAAATCTGACAATACTCCAGCTGCTTAACCAGGGTTGACCAAACCCTAACATGAAAACATAGAGAAAAATAGGAAGCGCTCGGAGTATAGCAAATAATTTATTAGAATTGCACCAGATATTCACAATAAAAAATGTATATAATTATCATTCACATCTATGTGTGCATATAAGATAAATACTAACAGCACAATTAACCAAATATCATAAAAAGGACCACCAATAAAATACAAGAGGTCTGTATAAGATTTATAACTCATCCATAAATAGCTGATAATAGTAGGACATCCACATTGGTAACAAGAGTAACTTTATATAGGAGAAAGGATTCTAGTAAAAGGACTCCCAAAAATCTGTATTGATATTTATAAAGTCACTGAGATGGTATATAGGAACATCAGTAATAATGTCTAGTAGAATCAGTCCCCAAAGAGAATCACTTGTATGCAGTGCCTTAACGATGTTATAGGATCCGACTTGGCAATCTTAGAAATCAATATAGTATACAGCTTAATAGACTGCTAAAAAGTGTGGGACATTAGATGAATAAAGCAGCAATCAGAGAGAACGGCAAATAAACTTCAGGTCTCCTGATGTTAATAGTTACCAACTTGTGGCGCTCCTTCAGCAAGAGAGATGACTATGCCAGAGACTATCAGCAAGCCGCATGTATAGATGTCCTTCCACACTTAAATATAGCAATCGCCAATATCGGCAATCCCCCCAATGGGGTTAGTGATATCCTGAAATCAATGGACAATACGTTGGAGCCTCGTGTCAGACCAGTATTACAAGGCTCTGCAGGATAGTGTAGCGATTCCTTTATCAGTGTGAAATAGTGGGGGAGTCCAGTGAATAAAATCCAGCCAGTGTGTATGGTGATCCTGAGGTAATCAGCTGTTGTAGTTAGTACCTCTATTTATCTTATATGCACACATAGATGTGTATGATAATTATATACATTTTTTATTGTGAATATCTGGTGCAATTCTAATAAATTATTTGCTATACTCCGAGCGCTTCCTATTTTTCTCCCTATAGTAGTCCTTGGCCTTTTACCCCCCCATGAAAATTTTGGTTCCTACGCCCCTGGCTTTGTCATATGTAAGTGCTTAACCCAGCCCATACTGTACAATTTCAATGCCTTCCTCCACCCACAATGCATAGAATTGGCTTGCGCAGGGATGTCACCCACAGTGGTGCACACAGGGGGGGTTTAAAATGTGCAAAACTAAAATAAATTATTATTATTTTGAAAAAGGGGCGTGGCTTCGCAGGTGCCATGTAGGGTAGGCTGTCATGGAGGATGATGGTCCTGGCCTGTGCTGCAATATGAAAGCAGGTGAGGATGGTGAATGGGTCACAACAAGTTCAACAGTGCTTATACCCTGACATAAGCTCTGGTCCATTGTGTAATGTGCTCCACTAATACCTTGTATACTGCTATACTGCTATTGCTGTTAGATCTGTTCCTGCAATATAAAACTACTATTTTAATGTGTAAAAGAAGTAAATTATAAATTACTAAAAAAATATCAAAAACAGGACTTGTTGCAGACAATAACAATGCAATTCCTTAATGTAGAATTATTTTATTTTAATTATTTTTAAATCTACATGATAAACGTCCTGCTTTCACAAAGAATGTTAATGGACATCTTAGATATTTTGGAAGTCAGATAGTACGACCATATTATCAGTATTTTCATTTTACATATGTTTTTTTAACATAATATTAATTAGCTCTTTGCAATTTTAAACAGCACTCCAACCTCTGCCGCATTACAGTCTCATTCCCTAACACCCACGCTCACAGTGGGGGTGGGGCGGGAGCAGAGCTTGAACAGGGCGGAGCTTATTTGTCCCGTTTTCGGCTTCCAAAATGTTGGGAGATATGCTAATATACCCCACATGTATTACACATATTGGTAACCCCCCTTTCAAAATCCTGCGTTTGCCACTGATCCCCTATCATACGGAGTTATGTAAGATGAGAGTTAAAATGAGTAACATCTGCCATACGCATGTGTAGTGTATTCCCACATCCAGATTGACGTATGCTGCGTGCGTAAATTGGCTGTCATTATTAAGTTTGGATCAGGCCCATATCTCCAGTACATCTTTTGGCATAAGTACATGCTTGAGTGCAATTGCAACCTTATCCAGAACTGGAAGTGTATAGGAGATACAGCTGAATGTGGATATGGAATACATGTGTTAGAAATGCGTAACGTAGATATGTCACGTATTTTGCATGCAAATTGTGTGCAGATCTGGGTTTGGTCCATTATATATAGCAGTCACTAGTGGGCTCTATACCTTCAGTCACTGGTGGGTTTGCTGCATAGTGTATAGGTCATTGGTGTGATCACTTTTTTGCATGGTGATCACTGCTGTTACTTCAAAATCATGTTTTATTTAGTTAATGAAAAAATTCTTGTCCTTGTGTTTGCGCAGTTTTAATATGAAACTTATTTTAAACACTATAAAACATAAAATATAAATACCTTCCTCCTCAAAGTGTATACAGAAAACACACACTACAGTATATTTATATTAAAAACCAATATGGAGGTGGGGGTCTATTATTTGGATTTTCCCTGGGCATCAACTCTAGTTTATAATGAATTGCAGTAAAATATGTTTTATTGATTTATTGTTCAGCTATACATTATTTGTAGGAAAGCACTTAAAAACGATTTACATTCCCTTTCTTACATTCAGGTGACACTCCACCATTTCTAACTTTGCTTCTTGATATTTTGGCTTTCTACTTGTATTTTCTTTGACATCCTTCTTTTTGTTCTTTCGGTCTTCCACTGTTTCTTCTGCTTCCTCGGGAAGATCACATATATTCTTCATTTGCAATGTCTGTGACTATTCTTTTAAGACTTTGGACTATATATTTACTAATAGGAAAAAAATGGAGATGTTGCCCATAGCAACCAATCAAATTGTAGCTGACATTTTCTAATATGTAAAAGGAAAGTGGGAGCTAGAATCTCATTGGTTGCTATGGGCCACATCTGCATTTTTCAGTTTAGTAAATTTAGCCCTTCATGCTCCTCAATATCTGACCCAATGCTGGCAATGGCAGGCAGGCAGGTATCATATTTCTCTTTTCTCCAAATCCTCTAAATTCAGGTGTACAAGTAACTGTGTCTCATTAAAGAATAACTTTGTGTTTCAGTTATATTGATAATTTTCATAATTATATTGCTTCAGTGCTGTTTTCGCTGACAGAGTTGTCAGTTATGTGCTTATCACAATGCTTTCATATATTCCCACAAATCATTGCCCACTCTGTTATTTCAGATTACCAAATATCATTGGGGTAGGCTTGTGGATTTCTTACTTATAATCTTTGATTCCCTAATGTACTAGATGACGATTCTAGTGTGAACTTTTTTTTTTGCTTAGTATTACCAAGTGTCAGCAAAATTTCTAATTAAAATAATGCCTGTGCCCAGTATAACTATAATATACCTGTATATTTATAATTATAATAACACAGATAAGTATTGCTAAATCTTCACCGGATTCTCCACATATTTACACACGTTACTATGATTTACAATTCACAGTCCAAAAGTTATCCTAAATGAATTTATAAACTAAAGGTTTCAACTCTTGGAAGGATTTCAGCAAGATTTGCGTATAAATTGGTAAGTGAGGTGAACTCGGATCTCCACACAGTAATAAATACAGGATGATGTGTATTTGTATTTGCCTAGAAGGCCGCATTTGCTGGTGCCCTTTTCTGTCCATACCAATTATGACTCTTGGCCGAACACTAGGAAATTATTTAAACAAAAATGTCATTAGCTCAGTCTAAAAATTAATGGAAGTTTTAATGTACTTTCTCCAAGATCTATTAATTTGCAGCTAATCTGTTGAGAGTCACCAGAGTTATTTATGAGATCACAGAAACAAACACAATCTTCCCTAACATCTAAACGGAGAAACAAATATTACTTTAAATTGAATTTCATGTGGAAATTGCTAGCGAATAAAAGTTTGAATTAATAAAAAATAAATCCACCAACCTACAAGAGTTTGGGCCTGATTCAGAATTAAGAAGGAGCTTGAAAATAAGAGAGGAAAGTTACTCCTGGCCTAAACCTTGTTGATTGAGGGGAGTCGTATTTCATCTGTTGCAAACGGTAATGAAACTGAATGCTGAAATAAGCATGAAAGAATATAAACTCCTGGTTTTGCACACTGTAACCACACCATCATGCTGTAGGGGTCATGTTAAGGGCAGCCAATAGGATAAGGTAAGGGGGGTGGGCTTAGAAGGGGTTTATAAGGCTGTGCAGCCATTTTGTGTCACTCTTCTGAATTCGTTTCCCTCACTCGGTAGTTTAGTTGTGATTTGTGTTTTAACATGCATTTTCTTTCAGACGGGGCATGGGTTTGGGCAGTAGCGGTGGGGGAACAATAACCTTTTGGCGCATGGGGAAGGTGTTCTTGGTAGTGGGTAGGTACACTCATCAATATTATCTGGAGGTCACACCAAGTGGTTGGGTTCCAGCTGCCGCCTGGTGGTGTGCACTTGAAGGAGGTTAGTACCCGGTTCTGACCCACTACCTGGGAGGGCGTCTGGACAGGGGATGCCTGTCATGTTGTAACATGCTTTTTCTTTGCAGAAGCTGTCCCCCACCTGCTATTGGCCACCACTTCCAAATTCTATAGTCATCAATTCTCAATTAATAAATCTGTGCCCCCTTTAAAATCCAGCACTGTGGTCCGTGTATTTCTTTCTTTGTGTGAGTGATGCGTGTGAGCAGTGTGTTAACCTAGGCAGTTTATTAGAGTTGAGAGATGGCGTTTCCAAGCCCAAATCTAAAGAACAGTGTAATAGTACAGCTGATCAGTATCTGTGTGCAGTAAGAAATTCAAAGATATATTTCTGCAAACAAAGTATACAATTAACTTTGCTCCCCCTGAAATCAGCATAGTTTTGCCCAAGAGTAACTTTCCTCTCTTATTTTATGCTCCTTCTTAAGTCTGAATCAGGCCCTATGTTCCCCCAGGACACATGATGGGGGATGCTGGGGGGACAGGACACAATGGCAGAATCTGGGGGGGACTGGACACCTGATGGGGGATGTTGAGGGAACTGGACACATGATGGCAGATGCTGGGGGGACTGGACACATGATGGGGGATGTAGGGGGGACTTGACACTTACT
>WWET01000004.1:755540-791921 GCA_011038615.1 Limnodynastes dumerilii | reverse complement strand
CCCCCCCCCGTCTACTTCACGTATTTCACACGTATTTTGGAGTAACGTAAAATTGGCACGCCCACATGTACGAGACACATACGTGAATGGCCCATACGTTCACTATTACGCTACATTAATGTGCGTATTTTCTATGGTGCGCATGCGCAGTGCGTTCAAAACTGCGATTTTACGTCTCCGCCACGCGTAAATTCGCTTTGAAGCGTTGTTCTGGATCAGGCCCATTGTCTATTTGTATGTAAACAAACCATCCAACTGGCATACATAAGAGACAATGGACCGTATTCATACTTCAGTGCAGATTTTCCGTGCATAGTTTTAGGTGTGGTTAAACTGTGCATGTGTAGTAACTTTGCTATGTAGGTTTCGGCACGAAAAACCATTAGGCACGGACTTCAAATCCGTGCTTAGTGTGATACGCATGGAGGGGCATGCTAGTCCTCCGTATGTAGGAAGTTGAGGAGGGGGCATTTAAATGGTGGGGGGGGCATTTAAATGGTTGATTAAGGGCGCGGTTAAGAATGTACGCACATACCTAAGCAACTTAATTACAAATATACGCAAGGAAAGTTAATGTTTCCCTATGGTGGCGGAAGTCTGCTAAAGAACGTATGTGTAAGGGGAGTGTCATGGGAGCTGCCTTGCCACTTAGGTGCGTATTTTTGAGAATTTGTGCGTACTTATTCCACATTTAAGTGTGAATACGGTCCAGTGATTATAAGCAATTATCTGTTTATAAGATGGAGACGCAATTTAAAATCATTCTTCTGCCAACCTCATAAAGGAGTCCACTTTTTATGCCAGGGCTATAAGATACACACACAAAAGATCATATAAGAACAATAAGCATCTGTACGCAATCTATGTACAGAAATGATACGTAGATAGCGTAAATAAGCTACTACACATGCATACTAGCTGAATTCTTAAAACAACGTACGGAAGACGAAAACTACGTAACTGTGAATCCGGACCACTGGATCTGGAATACTGTAAACGTCCTTTTGTGCTGCTCCTCATGCCCTTTCCATTCTGTAAAACGTTTCTAAAAACCCTGTAAATAATTAACCCTGAACAATTTATGTATACAGAATCCGCATTTACTGAATAGAAGACTCCATATGTTCCTTCATCAGAAACCATATGTACTGAAAATTTTGCAAATTACAGAGCATGCTGGGAGAAAAGATAAATATACTTCCTTCTGATGAACAATATGGCACAGTTTTACAGTAATGCAGACTGTAAATGGAGATTCTGATTAATGCAATTGTCGATTAGATTGTAATAGCAAACAATATTTTTAATAAAAACATAAGAATGTATTTTTTTCCTTGTGTATGTAGAAATGATGGGCCTGATCCAGAGCTACGATGTTACACTGAGCGCTGTAGCGCTCAGCGTAACATTGCTGCTCTGGCCCACCACTCCCCCTGTGCGGGCGGGGGGAGTGGTGGGCAACATCTGCCCGGCGCATGCGCATTACAGCTACGGCCGCCGTACTAGCGACAGCGGCTGTAGCTCTGGATCAGGCCCAAGGGGAGTGCATAGTAATTACGAGCGCTTAAATATGCTACGTGTTGAAAGGGAATGGGAACGTAGTTCTGGATCTACCCCAAAGTGTCCAATGTAAGATCCATGTTGGTAAAACTGACCAGCTGGGAAAAGGAAAATATCCTTTGTCCCTGCTGATAAGTCTGTTATGTGCCATGTAAATTTATGTAAAGAATGAGGGGTTAGGAGGCCTTCTAGAGCAATGTCACGGTTAGCACATTATTATGGTACACCTCTAACCATTTTCCAGTTTAAGGCTGTTTTTCACAGTTGTATCCAGATGTCTGGACTTTATAAGGAAGATTTCGGTACCTAGTCTTTCTGGATTGGGGCGGCTACGGAGGCTGCATGGGCCTGGCTTTCAGTTTCTGGCATCAAAGAACTAGGCCGTTGGAAGTCTAAGGCTAACAAGACTTATATCAGGTTACCTTGTGAAGAATGAGGCTGGTAGGCTGTTGTTTTGTAGTTGAACAGGGACTTAGGACTTGACTTTGTCAGTTTCTGGAGGCATGCTGCATTCTGTATGGAAGTTATCTTCTGCATGGGAGGCGGGCCCACTCACCATGTGTACAGGTATGCATAGTGGGAGGGAATAGCTATTTAAATCACACAGTTAAGGCTTGGCCAAGGGCTTTTGTACAATGCAGTGGGCCAGATTCAGACTACCAGACGTACAGTTGTGGTCAAAATTATTCAACCCCCACTGAAATTGAATGTTTTGGCCAGTTTGACTTTGATTTTGATCATTCAGTTATCTTGCTTACATTTACATGAAAGAGGCACTTGTAGGTCAGAGAAATATAAACTTAAGTTTATAATGAAATAACCACAAATGTCTTTTCTGTGCTCACATCATTATTAGTTTTTATTCAACCCCCAAGTGACATTCAATCTTAGTCCTTAGCCACGGGTGGCATCGCCAGGCGGCGCCCCTGGCGGGTGCCATCTTGGCCAAGGGGTAGATACGCCTCTGGGGAAGGGTCTGTAATAATTTGCAGTATGTGAGCCCCCTTGAAGTAGACATGACCTGTAGAAGGTACAAATGTTTTGACGAGTCCTTTTTATGTCTGCATTCAGATCTGGATCAGGTGCGTACATACATTGACTATGCCCCTCCACCCCTTCATTCTCACGGCTGGCCCTTAAGAATACATGCCAGCGAAGCCAATTGTGCTCAGATCTGAATCACATATGAATGCGTCAAACTCTTCAGTTCTGAGCATGCGCGGTGTGAGCTCATGCCGAGATACGCCTTTGGTGTACGCTCTCTTCTGTGTATAGGCCGGCTTTAAGAAGTCCAAAAGGGTATTATCGGCCCTTTTAAAAAAATTACTTTGAGGGACCAGTATTATATTGTCTGCCCCTGGTTACATCATAATGAACTGCACCCAGTTTTGGATAACCCCCAGAGCTACAGAAAACCCGCAATGATTAAATGCTGGATATTGAGCTACAAGGTAGCAAAAATCCCTACAAATGACTGCAGAGTGTCTTCCCACAAATAATGAACATCTCCTATAATAATGGAAATATGGATATTTATATGCGTCAAAAAATAGAGCTAATGATAAACCCTCCAAGTGTGGTAACAATGTGTTCTTGTTTTAAAAGAAAATCCATTGAACCTGAGAGATAATTAACCTTTATACAGTAGGTGGCGCTTGTTGGTTGCACAGATCTCTCATTATCCAAGGAGTATATTGAATTAGCTTATAGATTGTAACCACACCTTTGCCCTGCAATCATCTAAATTAGTTCAGCCCTTCACACTGTGCTTAAACCCACCGATGCTCAGATACTGTAATTGGACAAACTCATTAGCTTCAGCAGATCATCATGAATTATTGATCTTGACAACAGCACAATTAGGAGAGCAGTCACCAGAATAACAGCTAGTTAAATATCTACTCAATGAACACAGAGCTGTCAAACTAAAAATAATTAAATTACAGAAGAAATAAAGTAGAGGGCCGACAGAGGACAACCCTTGATCTATGGTTAATCAGTATTATTGCGGTGTCTAGTGAGATACCACTTTTATCTTAATTACCAATTATTGTTTTGTCATGAAGTTTCATTTGAATAATGACTGTAAAAGTTGGCGTCAAACACAGTTTTTAAAAACAACCTTGTATTTCCTTTTTGCAAAGAAACCCTTGTTTTTATTGACCTCTAATTGACTCTAATAAAAATAATGAAATCAATTAGAGAAAATTACAGTTCTCCTATTTAAGAGCCCATGATTGCATCTTCATAATGGTATTCATAGTGGGCCTGATCCAGAGCTCCCCATCCGTCTGTTCTTCAGATGGAAGCGCAGGGGAATGAGCATGCTCAGAATGAGAGCGAGCACAAAAAGATGGGTGCACTGCTGCTCATCTGCCTGCGAGTGCCACGATATAAAACGGAGATAAGGGGTGTTTTGCTCAAATAGGCGCAGTAACAGTGAAAGGAGGCTGCGCTTCCTTTCTTAGGGGATGGTGTAAGTTATAGGTGCAGGTCATTTTTAAAGGAAAATTGGACATTTTATTTTAAACTGTGCATACAATAATTAATAAAATAATATTCATTTAAAATATTTATTTATTTGAAACGCCTGTATAGCAACGGAATACCGCTACCATTCTCTGGCATTAATGTACATGATACTGTTCCGACTGCGAGGATGACACTTCCTTACGTCCTATTCAGACTTGTACATTTCTTTGGAAACTCTAGATAGAAGGTATAGCGCATCCGCATTGTGAATGTGCTAAAACTCTGGATCAGCTCCAGTATCTGGAGTTTTTATCTATGCAAATTTTCCCCTAAAGCAACATAGATGAAAACTCTCATGGTACAAACGAGTATTATTTTTGCATTCCATTGTAGAAAATTCAGATGCTTCCTTCTTTTTGGGTTTAATGTTGTATGGCAATCTAAGTTCTTTAATAATTCCTATTTATAAATACATATTTTTACAACTAAATGTCTTGGGTGATTGAATTCCCCTTTTGAGGTGTGTCTCCTTAAAAATTGTCATGCTCTTGAAACAAGCTGACTATTAAAAAGTAAATGTAAATTAAGCTTGAATTAAGTAATGTTTTCTGAAGTTATATGTCTGTTTGTAATTTTAATTTTTTCTGTTTAAGAGGTTAAAACCTCACTTAGTTACTTTTAGTGGTTATGAACTATGTCTAAAAAGGTCTAAAATATTCTAGCACTCTGTATACCTTTAGAATTAACAATATGCAAAATATGTAGTAAATATTAAATAAAATCAATACATTACATAATAAATTAATATAAAATGATATTATATGCAGGAAGCCTATGGGGAGAAAATATTGACTTGATGATAATGATTGATAAAATTCTCTCTGTTTCCTCTTCAACCGTTTACTTGGAAAAAGGGCCAGAAAGCAAAAAACATATAGGGGCTGATTCAGAGTTTTAGCGGATGAGTAAGTCACAAGCGCTTTGTCCCCTTCTTCAAAAAAAATAAAAAAGTGGCCACATACTTTAAATAATATAACCATCACAATGAGCCCCTTAAAAATAAATAAAAAAATGCCCAAAAATGGACATCCCGACGCTAATGACAGGTCTACTGTCATTGGGGTATATTTATACCCTTTGGGCACTGCCACAGTTATCGAGAGAACGAGAATTCTGACACTGAATTCTTGTTCTCACGATAACTGTGGCAGTGCCCAAAGATTATAAATATACCCCAATAACAGTAGACCTGTCATTAGCGTCGGGATGTCCTACGGTGTAGGATATGGTACTCGTCGTCTGTATATGGGTTTTTTATTTTGTCAAGGCCACCCCCGGATTAAGAGCTTACAAGACTGGACCCCAATCAGAGCAGGTAAGTATGGTATTTTTTTAATTTGTGTGGCAATTTTTTGGGCATTTTTTAAAATTTATTTTTAAGGGGCACATGGCGATGGGTATATTATATAAAGTATGTGGCCACTTTTTTTTTTGAATTAGGGGACAATGACCTGGCTTTTTTTTTTTTTTTTTTAAGGGGCATGTCATGATTTTTTTTTGTGAAGGGGCATGTCATGATTTAAAAAAAAAATTTCTGTGGGCACTGTAATTTTTTTTTAAAGGAAAGGGACGGGGTATTTGTATTCTTTTATTATTTATCATTATAGGGGGCACTTGGGACGTGTAACTTTTTTATTTTGAAAGGGCACAGTAACGCTTTATGGGGCAAGGCATACTGCCAATAGTAGTTCTACTAGAGCAAGCATGCCTTGTCATTAATGGACATGCTTGCACCAGTAGCTCTACTAGCGGCAGCATGCCCTGGCGAACCGTTCTTTATTTATTTGTTTTCAGTGCTTGCGGGTTGCGACGGAGGGGGTAGCGGGGGAAGGGTTTTTTTTTTTTACCAATTGCTTTTCATTTTTTTCAGCTCCGGTGAGCTGCAGCTACACTTACACCATCTCAAGAGATGGTGTAAGCATAAGGCTTATTAAGCAGCCACAGGACCGCATTGGAAACAGTATTTAAATGAGAAAAACGACCCTTTTCTCATTTAAATATCATTCCACAGGCACAGCCCGATCGGATGCGATCACAGACAGATTCTGTGCACGCTCCTGATCTGGGCATGCGCAGAAGACATATTGGCTGCGCTTCCATCTGAAAAATAGACGGAAGCGCAGCTCTGAATCTGCCCCATCGTGTAGTATGTCAAAGTTATTACACCACATACACTAAAAACAATTATAAAACTATACACTTGCCCCGTTGTTACCCCCCTTCCCCCCCTGCGTACCAGACTTAGCTTATGTAATGAAATTCAGTCCTCCTTTAGAAATCGGCCTGGGTTCCCGAAGTCTTTTCAGATGTAGCGTGTTGGAGAAGTCTAAATTCACAAAGCGTGGTCTTCAGCACTGATTGCCTTGAGAAAGAATGTTGCATTCGAAATGCGTCGGTTAGAGTGTACACAGCGTGGGTCAGACTGCTTCTCCTATCCTTTCGGTGCCGCTTCTGTGAGATTAGCCTGGGCAAACCATTTTCTCACAGAGTGGTACAACGGTATGTGGACCCTACTTGATTGGCGATTTTCCATTTTAGTTGCGTGTGTTAATAAATTTCTATTTTTATTCTACTTTGGTCCATCTGTTCACTTTTCCACCGAAGCGTGCTGTTACCAGGGAAGGGGATTTATTCCCCGACCGCCATATGGTTTACGGTGTCACCGCTTCCGGAGCTGCATATGAAAGGAAACCATTAAAAGTTTAAAAGTTCCTTGATTTACGTCTAATTGGAACCTTATACCACTATCGGGATCTGATCCAACAAGTGACATCTATCCTTCTGTGATCCGTAGTATCAGCTTAAGACTATTACTCCTACCCAGTGAACATTTTTTCATCAATCAGGAACTTTATTTATGACTTTATTCAAGACTTTTTGGAACTGCAAAGCATTCTTTTCATATTGCCGGTTCTTTGCAAATTTCAAAATTGTTTGCACACAGCACTTTAAAGGTTCACGTTTAAGGACAACGGGCAGTATTCACAGATCTGTTTTTGCTTGGAGATCGGTGCGTATTTTTAGGATCCGATGAACTGCGCATGCGTAGTAACTTTACGCTGTTTACATTGAATTTACGCACGAAGTCCATTAGGCACGTACTTGGGAATCGCACTTGGTGACATACGTGCGGAAGGGCATGGTTAAAATGGCTCCCCCTATCCTTATCTGAGACAGGACTGTCCCGATTTGCGGGCCGAAAAGGGGCGGGCTTACAGCGCGGTTAAACCCCGCTCTTTCTTTATCCTGCAAAGCGGGACAATCCCACCGCAAGGGAATGGGGACTAATTTGGCATATATTTCTTTCCTCCGGAAGATCTTAGAGGGAAGAAATAGATGCTGAATGGCCCCACTTCCCCTGCCAACCTAATCAAATCCTCAAATCCTCCAGGGTGCAGGATGCAAGCCACAGGGCCCCATGTTCTGAGGGGCCCGTGTGCACTGCACACCTTGCACCCATTATAGATACGCGTATGCATTAGATGATTTGATTTTATGGATGTCCTAAAAATCACATTCACGAATGGCACAATATCAGGTAAATGTGATGGTGTGTATGCTCACGACCGTCAGTGCTAATTTTTATGACGATAGTGTCTTGCACAGTGCTGCCTTTGTAGGCCTGCTAACTACACGCTTTATAGGCACGCAATCACATGGGATGCTGTTCTTGTTATATACTGAATATGATGTTTTTACACCAGCAAGGGAAGGCACATTTCATCTGCTGTAAACAGTATTAGAGCTGTGAGGTGATGCTTCCTTGCACAAGTCTAAATTAACGTTTAAAAGTAAAGCTGGTCAGTATATGTGCACAATAAACAAAGTCTTCTCCCCGCATAGAAAAAATAAAAGCAATTAGACTTCCACTGAAACTTAAAACATGTTTGTCTTAATAGTTGTTACTTTCCTGCCCATTCACTGGTTTTCAAACCTTCAAGTGTTTTAGAATGACAGCAAACGCGAAACGCACGTCGGCAGCCCAGGTGCGTGCAGTCTCTCCCCCTGCAGCCACCTCGTCTTCGGCTTTGCCTTGACACAGCAAACGCGAAACGCGCGTCGGCAGCTCAGGTGCGTGCAGTCTCTCCCCCTGCAGCTACTCTGTCTTCCAGCAATCTCACAAGCAACCATCGGTAAGCTCGTTCCACATATTATGCACTGAAGGGCCATCCAGGGCCCCTAACGGAGCAAAGCGCCACCGTGAGGTGGTTTTTTTATTTTGCTTTTTTGTTTTTCAGTGGGAAGGGTTAGGATACTCAGGAACAATCTCCCTTAATGCTTAGCCGATCACGTGGTATTTACCCATACCTAACATATATGTGACCAGGAATATTTTATATATGGGCTGTATATTGTAGACTGCCCTACTTGTCCTCATATGGGATATCTTTATTTGCTGAATTACAGGGATTTTTTCAGTGACTGCAGGGGGAGATAAATTCTGCCCACCTGTTGTTTTCAATATGGTATTTTACCTCACAATAATAGAAGTAATTTGCTAAAAAATTATTTCACTGGCCTGTTGTTATTTTTACTTTTTTAAATGATGTAATAAAAGTTATTTTTTAATGAGTCTTAGTTTAGGTGTGCATACTAATAGTGGTCCTTCTTATTAGTGGAGCTGGGGTTTCCTGCTCCGCTAAATTTGTTACTACATCATATGAGGATATTGAATGAGATGCAATTCAAGTTTACAATATCACATTTATATCATGATTGTTATCTGATCATGATCACTGCACCTTATGACTTTCGTTTACCTTTGCGGATTACATACCCTTCTTTTAGTTCTCTGCACTTGCTGGTGTTCCTCTCAGCTGCAGGTATTATCCCACACAGGTGTTGCTCATTCCCTAGCTGAACTCATTCCTAGTTGTTTTATTTAAACCCCTCATTGGCTACACCTCCTTGTCAGAGCAACAGGTTTTCATCACAAACTGACTTGTGTCCTTGAGTTTGCTTGTGTGTTCTGGCCTCTGGTTCCTGGACATGTTACTACTCCTCAATTCCAGTATTTCTCCAGTTCTTACTTTGCTGGTCTCTACACCTTTTGGAATCCAGCATCTGTGCTCCTCTGAATAGGATTACTGAACTGCTGTGTCTCTGCTGCATTGCAAACAATTAACACACTAAAAAATGTTAAGGAATGGAATCTCCTGCTGTGATTTGCCTCAGGAGCATTTATTTTCAGGATTCAACAGTAGTCAGTCAGCATACTGGAAATCTATACATTACCTAGTGAAAATTTCTGCCATGTTTATTGCTAATTGTCTGGATAGAAGTCCAGTTGTGAGTCCAAGAAGTGGACGTTCAGAGACATGGTGTTACAATCATACCATCATGATCTGCCTCCAACACTAGAGGTCTTCCATGCTCCCTCTCCAGCTGCATTGCAGTTCTGAATTCCACCTGAGGGGCTGCTGTTCTGGTTTGTGTCTATCAGATGATTGCAGTTTTTTACCTGAGTTCCCACACACCTGTACAGCCTGCATTTAAACTAGCTTCTCACACACCCATGCTGGTTCACTGAAGTTATGTCCTGTCTGGGTCTCTGCTCCTGTGTTCCAACTCCCTTGTCTCTGGGCGGTCTCCGAGCTTAACCTCTTGTCACCAGTGGTTCCCAGTCTTAGCTATTCTCTGTGTCTACAGCTGTTTTTCCTGTTCTCCTGGTATCTGCTCCAGTATCCACATATTCAATGCTGCATTCACCAAGGACTCTAGTACTTCTGCTTCACCCCTGCATTCCCCAAGGACAATGATATTTCAGTTATTTCTCTAATATCCCCACTGACTTTGATACCTTTGCTCCCTATTAATTTATGGACTTCAGTTTATCTGTTATATATAGCCACAGTTCCAGCATTATCTGTCATCTCTAAGGACCTCAGTATTTGTATATCTGTACCATTGTTCTAGTATTACGTGTCTGAGTTTTCTGTCAATAAACTCCATTGGTTTGCACTATGTAGGATTAAGGCCATGGAAGTTCCCATTGCGCATAAATTTTCTTAGTTGTGGACCTACAAGTCCCCTCTTTCAGCTTTGCCTCATGACCCTCTAAAATGCCCACTCTGATCCAATCTGGCAAGACCCAGTTATATATGGAGCGGGATAAGATAAACTTTCTCTTCGTCAACAAGTGAAGCACGGACAAAATTCTTAACTTCCAGGGTTAGCGACATTTGCTTGGGCCGTTGCTTACAAAAACAATGGTTTTTACAGTCTCTACTGTCCCACCCACACAGAAAATGGCAGTACTTGCTTCACAAGCTGTCCCAACAAGAAAGAATTGACTATCAGGTTACCACAGATATCCCTGTGCTTGTCATATTTGATTTCATTTAGCAGGAGCTTCATGGTTCTGTTTCCTTCCTAGTAGCTACATGAGCTATAGGTTCGAAGACCAATCCTCTGTCTTGTAGTAATCTTCCAGTGCTTTCATGACAGACTTAACATTGTGTCAAAAGACAAGCCCATCTTCGAGGGCTAAGAAATCTTTAAAGCCAATATGCCTCTGTCTGAAACACATAATTTAGCGTCATTTTGAAGAAGTTCCTGCCCTTCAATCCGGAGCCCATAAGTTTGGCTTGCCTTTTGGAGCCTCAGTTTAGCAACTGCGATTTAGGAGACGAACTGGGAAACTCAAAGCTTGGGTCAGACTTGCTTGATCATCATTATGCTCTGCAGGCTCCCTTTCTGATTCATCTATCAGAAGATTGAACTTTTCTGGAAGCATTGGCACAAGCATTGTTTTACTGTGAGGCACAGGCCTCATGGCAGATGGTGTGCTTTGGCATGGAGCTTATGCCCTGAATGTTCATCAGACAAAAGGAGCAGTCTGTGTAGTGGTCTTTCAGTTCCCTCCAAATCATTGGAACAGCAAAATTCATGTGCTTTGACCAGCCTGGTTCCCTTAGAAAAGGGCAGAGAAACATAGCGCATCATTCATGGTTACCTCAGTAGATTAAAGTAACAGTTTGTAAAGTAGCTTGTTGCACAATTCTGAGGATCAATCTGTGTGCACCAACACAAACCGTTGGACCAGTCTGCACACCAGACAGAGTCAATCGCGGCCGCCAGACTAACTTGATAGGGCAGCAGGCAATCGCCTAGAGAAGCCACCTTTAACGCTCTATAAACAGAACATATATTGCAACAATGTCTCTTTACATGGGCATAATTAAAAACTGTGGGTGATAGAAAAAATCTATGACCGTTCATCAGGTCAGAAAAAGGAATATATTTATAATAACGAATAAGGAGTCCTGTTATAAAATAATTGTCAGCCAATGTATAGTCACTATATGATATCCCTGGCGATCAGAGCATTATGTACAGTAGAGCTTGTGGATGTATTACAGAATGTTACCTAGAGACAGACTTGAGTTTAAAAAAAAACCTCAGAACCTCAGAATTCCCTTTCACACGTAGGAGTGCCCTTTTCTCCCACATGCAGAAGTGAGGATTCCAAATTCTGTACATTAGCCTCTGTTGCACACGCTAATACACAAAATATGCCTTTAAGTCTAGATCTCGTCCATAGTGATTTAAAGATATTTTACACCACACACATACTGCAACAAGACATATGAACATACACACCAATAGCCATCAATGTGAGCAACAAAAAATATAAACTAAAATAAATTACAATAATGTACACACAGCATTCTGATTACATGCACACCAAAATACTGCACTAAGGCAGGGTACACACTGGGACTTTTTCAGCAGATAATCTTTCCAATCACGCTATCAAACAGCACACGACCATTTCACCATATATCTTACCATTGTGCACTATCCATAAATACTCAAAACTTTTTTTTAAATAGTCTCTGATATATTGAAGCTCCTAATAAGCCAGATCAACCATGGAACGATACCTTATGCGCTTTGCAGATGCGTACAACGTCTATGAACCAAACACACAACACTCTAACCACACAGCAAACCGGCACAATGCAACATGAAGCACCCAGTAAGCACAGAGAGCACTAATACACTGCAATACAAAACACACATTCACTCACAAAGCTCTACCTGCAGTGCTACACAAGTATATTGCACCACACAACATTCACACAGACAACACGTGCATATAGCCGCACACTCCTGTCAAAATGGCAAAGCTGTTTTGGGTTTTTTTTTTTTCAATGATGCTTTATTAAGTGGAAACGTCATGACAATCGACCAAATAAACTGCCAGTGACATCATTACGCAGCAGGGAGAAGCTTAACTGACGCATGATCCATCCAATCACAGTTAGAGGCTGCTCGCCGGCTACCTCCAATCTAGTGAGCTACTGGAGACCGGTTGGCGGGGGCGGGACTTCCGTTGTCAAGGCAAATGTCCGGAGCAGCTCCTGTTTTTGTTGCTGTGTGGTACCCGGTCTGAGCTCCCAGGTAACGAGCCTCCTGTCACAAGTCAGGGCACAGAGAGAAAGAGAGAGAGAGGCAGTGGGGACAGACAGGGCCTAGTCCCTGGCTACAGAGCGAGCATCTCCCGCCGTGAGTCATATTGCGACATGTCGTACCATGTAATAATTCCTTGTTTCCCTTATTATTGCTGCTGAGTCATATGTGACAGGGAAGCCTCGGTGTCCTGGCCACAGGAGCTATTACACACCGGAAGTTGCCAATGCTGATGATGTCATCGAGATGACATCATTTGTATTCTGTCCTTTGTTCTGTTTCTGGGCCCATTATGTCACTGCGTGTCAGCACATTAATGCTTTTTTTTATACGTTGCATTACATGGTACTGAGCTGGTTACAGTGTTGTTCTATCTGCTGATGTTTGACATTCTGCTAGGGGTCATGTAAGTGCAGCAATATTATATAAGCTGTATCTCTCCAGTTGTATTATAAGGAGATCATGCCCTCTGTACAGAAAGATCAGATTTGAAGTATCCATGTAGCCTGCTATTGATAGTTTTCTGTTCATCACATCTGCCTGCTAGTTATAAAATCACATAATGGCCATTGTGTTAGTGGTTATTAGTTACAATAAAATGTATTTAATTGCCCAGTTATGAAGCACATTATAAGCCTTATCATATACAATTTTTTGTTTAGTGCTTGTAATAGTTACTGTTGCAGGTTTTTACTGGCTCTTTTTCTACATATTTTGGTGTATTGTTTGTTATATAATAACAAATATTTAGAGTTTGCTTCCTCAATGCAAATATAATCCCTCTTATTTTGTGTTGTTGCCGTTTTTGCATACATACTTTTGTGTATGTTAAAATGATAGCTAGCTGTACCAGCTACTTAAATATATAGTAAAGCTGTGTGTTTGCACTTATTTATTTGTGTTTTTTCTCCTTAATAGACTAGGATTTATTTTGTAATACTTATTTCATGCTCCATGGTCTCACTCAGCGTTATGTATACACACAGAACACAACACAAAATATCTAAATTAGATACTAAATATAGAAATTGGAGTTTGCACAAAAAGTAAGTGGCTGGTGGCTTATCATGTATCTGCAGATATTTGTAACTAATTCTCTGACTTTTATTTTAAAGATAGAAGATTATGGTTAGTCGCTGGGTAATGGCTGGAGTGCCAGGCCATGTTTTGTTTTCTTTGTGCAAATTCACCATGTTTTGGGCACCTGCAGTATAAATTGCCTTTCAAACTGATTTGAAGCAAGAGTGCGTGCTGTCAGGCTGATTTCAGAAGGCTGTCCCTGGAGGGGCCACTCTAGAGACTTATCCATACTTTTGCCCCTTTCCTCCACCTGGTCACCCACTGAAACTGCTGATAGAAAAACTCAGACATTATCAGCAGCACATTGCTCCACCAGCCTCATTCCAGGTCTCCGGTCCAAATTTCTGATCGCCTTGCATCTGACATTTATTGAGCCCTGTCCTACACTGTTACCATTGTCACATAAGTTACCTGACATTTCAAATTAGTGGTATACATATATGCATATGCTTCATGTAATTACTTCATATCTGGTAATTATTGTACAATTTAAATGCCTATTCCCACCCACCATGCTTACCTCGTAGCCATTATTAGTGGTCCTGCCTCCCACGCGGAGAATGAACTCCGTATGGAACGCGGCATCACACAGCTGTGTTCCATATGGAGTTTCTATCTACTGCGCCTGTGCAGTGCATCATTTCAGGCTGTTTCCGTACATGATTTGCAGAAATAGACTGGTTTTATTAAGTCTAGATCCGGCTCATAGGGCCAGATTTACTAAGCTGCGGGTTTGGAAAAGTGGAGATGTTGCCCATAGCAACCAGTCAGATTTTAGCTGACATTTTCAAGTATGTAATAGGAAATTGAGAGCTAGAATCTGATTGGTTGCTATAGGCAACATCTCCCCTTTTCCAAACCCGCAGCTTTGTAAATTTGGCCCATTGGGGCATATCCTGAACTACAGACGCGTGCTGTGCATAAATACAATGCACTCCCCTTGGTCCAACTTAATTTCACCTCCTTACGCTTGCCGAACCCTACCTTAATTTTTCCTATCGTAAGTGCGTCCGGTCATAATTAGGCGATGTTTGTAACAGCCTAAGCACGCCCATACTGTATGATTTAAATGCATCCCTGCCTATATTTCGTAACGGCATCGTTATTGTTTTTACACTTGTGGCAGGCGAATTTACGCCCGCAGGCGTAGTTCTGGATCAGGCCCATTGGGCCTGATCCAGACCTAAACATGAAAGCGGAGCATATTACCGCTCCAGCGTAAGAATTTACACTCCCCTTACCTTCCTTTCATTTTGCCCGCCGAACCCTACCCTAACTTTTCCATGTGTTCGTACGTATTTTCGTAGTGACGCGCTGTTCGTAGTGGGCTAAGCACGCCCATACTGTACAATTTAAATGGCTCCCCCCGTCTACATTCCTTAACTCCAGCGTCCGTACTAACTTCGTACTACAAACGCCCTGTCGTCAGAAAAAAACGCAAACAATACGGACGCCAGAATCGCTGCTACGATAAGGTCTTTGGTACGACCGGAAGTTGTCACTATGCACATGCGCAGTGCGTTTTTATGGCGATTTTACGCTTACGATCAGCGTTAGATCGCCTGCAAGCGTAGGTCTGGATCAGGCCCATTGTCTCTAAAATAAACCAGGGTTTTACAACTGCGAGTCAGGAGACTTTACTGGGTTCTACATAACTTATGATGTTTCCCAAATTCCCAGTGAATGTCCTTAGACAATATTATATTTACACAATATTTTTTTAAATACATTCAATTTGCAATTACAAAGTTTACAGCATAAAATATAAAGTTAATCATTAGGATTTACATACTTGAACTACACCAGTACACTGACCTTGGTATTTTCAAGACTAATTGACAAACGGTATAATATGATTTTACATTTATTGAGCGTCAGCAAATAAAAATAAAAACTTATATGTTGTGAAAAACACAAGCATATAATATTTTGTATATAGATCTCCGGACCGGATTCACAATTAAGAGTGTTTTCCGTGCGTTCGTAATAGATCCGTATGTTCATACAAAATAAGTACGTTTTGCAAAATGAATAAATTTCGGAACACTTCCGTGTTGTGAAAGCAACCTTATCATTAGCGTGCGTATATGTGACGGAAGTTAAACGTTCGCATATATAACCGCACGTTTTCTGCATTACCACGCCTATCTTTTGCTATTTGCATTCCGATTGACGCCTACTAATTAATAATCCGTCTGATCTTTTATGTTCGTACGGATTTTTTTGCGTGCGGAAATTACTTACGCATCTTTCCAATTGCGCTTCGTATCTCCATGGTCTGCGCATGCGCTCTGAATAGAAATCACTCCACTTACGCATTTTGCGTGCGTAAGTTACCAGACGTTCTTAATTCTGAATCTGGTCCCTCATGCCTAACTTTTATATCAAACATTTAGAATAATAAAATTCCTTTAACACATTATTTGTAAATAATATATGTAAAGTTAATGTTATATATGTGAATATACCATTTCATTTTACTCCTGCAAAATAAAGAACAAATGTAGGTAACAACAGTGTATAATAGGTACTTGTATAATTATGAATTAAATATCATACATGAAGTAACAGATTCATATTTTTTTTCATGTAAATTTGCTAAAAAGAAATAAAAAGCTAACAAGGCTGATATATGCACAATAAATAGTAATACAGGAGCAAAAATAGGTCGTCCGGTAACAATGTATAAAAGACAGTCGAGCCACAATAAGATTGTCCTGCTTTGCAAAACCACCATTGCTGTTTCTTTTCGTAGTGTTATGGTGGCTCAAGTGGTAAGCACTTCTGTCTCGTATTGCTAGGGTCATGAGTCCAATTCCCGGACAGGGCCCTATAATACCGCTTTCACATCACCACCTTTGTAAAACCCGGTATTTTGTACCCGGGTTTTTTCTGGCAGCATTGCCGTGTCATTTTCAAAACCGCGTTATAAGTCCACCCAAAAACCCGGGAATTTCCCGGGTCTGTCCTTTTCACATTACCACCAAATAACCCGTAAAGTAAAGTGTCAATCATTCCAGATAGTGGCTTTGATTGGCTTTTGATCGCCAGCACTAAGATAAGCATCCAATCAGGTTCCAGAAAGAAAAACCCGTGTTCAAAAGAAACTGGCCGCATTTTAAGAACCCACCCTTCCCGGGTTGAACACGGGAAAAACCCTTCTTTTTTCCCGTGTTGAAGTCCCGTGTCTCTCGACCCGGGTCTCCCGGAAGTGGCGGTTTCACATCACCACCAAAAACCCGGGTTTTTGCAAAATGCCGGGTTTTTGATGAAAATCCTGGGTATTTGGTGGTAATGTGAAAGGGGTATACGTGTGGAGTTTGGATGGTCTCACCGTGTCTGCGTGGGTTTCCTCCGGCTACTCACTCCAAAGCTTACTAGTAGGTTTAATAGCTGTTAACTAAAAACTCTAGTCTGTGCTATATCAAAACTAGTTAATAAATAGTACAAGATTTATTGTATTTATCTTTAATATTTCTATAATATCTTTAATATTTTAGGTCCTCCATCTTTTTTTGAAATTAGATAATATCCTGACTTTTCCTTCTGCCGTTATGTTGCTTTTTTGTACATCATCAGTGAGTGACAGATAGACCTGAGCCCTCCTATTATGTTCAGCTGCCATTTGGTGCGGTAAATACTGCACAATGATTGGGTGCTTCTCATCTTGAGGAGGGTGGGTAAATGGCAGGTAGCTTGCAGCCAGCTTGCAAGTAACTCTCAAGCAGCTGTTGCTATGGATAGAAGCCCAGCCCTTCAATGACCTCTCCACAAATCGGAGTTTTATAAAATACATCATTCCTTTAGACTGAATCCAACCCTAATTCTCTGTTTAGGCTGTTTTAATTATTATGATTGTTTGTGTTGTTTCTTCAGGATTTAATTTCTGGAAAGAGTCTTGTGTAAAAAGTATCTTAGGAAACGGGGACCGAATCCTGACCTAATAACATCAGGTCACTTACGAGGGTATACGCCCTACAGATGTTACGCTAGTGTTATTATAGTAACCATAGCGTATAAACAATTGGACGGATCAGCAGTCATACGGACCACTGATCTGCATAACAGAATTAATGCAGGCTTATGGCAGTGCAAGCTACCATAAAGCACTCCCCTCCCTCTCGCGGATGTCCAGACCCCACAAAGACGGAAAACGTGCGGAGGTCTGGATCTGGTTCCAAATGTTTAGTTTATTATGTAAATTATATGTTGCCATGGTTTACCAGTCCACTCACATGATATAATTTATGTAGTGGGCTTAAACATACCACTATACTTTTCGTTATTGTTCACAAATTTTTATTGATTTAGTTTTTCTACATTTTAACAATTTGATTTGGGGAGATTTAGCTCCTACATTATCTATAGTCTTTTAATTTCTAATTTTCAAGTAAGTGTTAAATTGAAAACAAATGTTTACTCTAGGTTCCTCTAGATGTGTTGGTACATGACATCATGACATATAACCCAACATTGGGACACTTATTATTTACAGGTAGGATCACCTTAGAGAAAATAAAGTAGAGGCAGTTGCTTGTCCTATATTTGCAGATGTGTGGTTGCCTGTATTCTACAGAATCAAAAAACAAAATCCTTTTGCTAACCTACAAAGCCACCAATAATACTGCACCCACATACTTATTATCACTCATCTCAAGATATATTCCAGCTCAGTCTCTCAGATCTTCACAGGACATACAGCTCTCCTCCACACTAACCAAATGCTCTGATTCCATTTACAGGACTTCTCCCATGCTGCACCCACTCTCTGGAATAACCTTCCTAGCCCATTAAGACTACCCTTTACTCTCCAAAATTTCAAGCGCTCCCTTAAAACTCATCTCTTCAGACAAGCTTATCATCTTGCCCACCTAATGCTTAATATTTGTGTGCCCCATTTACAACAACTTTGCTATCGGGTTTACCTTAACACAACTTGAAAACTTTATTTTCCATGCTAAAATTCCCTATCAGTCCAGCTACTAACAATTCTGTGTGACTGGAACATACCGAGGACTGAGCACTTTTACCTTACGCGGTGACTGGCATATTGTGTGATCATAGCACTTGCCCTTATGTATCAATTCCTAATGTCCTACAGGGTGTAAGCTTGCGGGCCAGGTCCTCTTACCTACCCAGTCTGTGTGTTGCCACCCTGTCTTGTTATAATAACCGTTAAAATTGTAAAGTGCTATGTAATATCCCGGCACTATATAAAAGCCTGTAAATAAACAAATATCTGATATCTTTGGTAAATGGAGCATTTTTTGTTGTTGTTGTTGTTGTTTCTGTGTAGATTCACCCAGCCTATCATACACTTGTTTGTTAGTCTATAAATTGAAAATCACCGTGCTGTGTAATACTTTGCACTATGGCACTTGCCATATTTGCCTTTAGAATTTAGTCAGACAAGTTTTAAATGAGTTAACAACATACGCAGCCTTAAGCAATAGTGACACTGCTTTGTATACACTGTAAGTATGTAAGTGTGAAACCAAGTGAGATGAAGAGCCATTGCACTTTTATATATTAGATGAGGCACACCCAATATGCAGTGCCATTTCCAGGATAGAGGCAGATGGTGGTTGATGGGGATTAAGGTAAATGGGTTGGAACAGTATAAAAAAAGAGCCCGATTTTCCTGCAGCTTAGCCATTGGTTGGTTGGAAGCTGAACAGAGGATGGAGAGACTTGTGGAGGAAAATATAATTACAGTGAAAACTGGTGATTGGAAACTATTTTAGATATATGTATACATTATGTCTTAAGTTGACATTATTTTTAACTTACATCAACCATAGTTGCATGTCTGCCACACACTTCTATTTGCTTAGAGTAATAAAGAAACAGATATGGAGGTATCCCAATGGAGAATATAACATTTATCTTTTGTTCTATAAAAGACCGCATGTACGCAATCTACATAACGAAACGCTACGTAGATAACGTAAAAAAGTTACTACGCATGCGTAGTATCTCAACGCGGATATCTAGGCACGTAAGTATAGTATTGTTGTGAATCCAGTCCTATAACCTGAACTGGGCTTGTCGTGTATCAGTCTCTGAGACTACAAGTATTTAAAAGTCTCAAGTCTTTTATGTTATTAATGCAGTGTGTGATGGCTGTGTTGTGGTTTTGGTTATTGTGCACTTTTTATGTTGTGTGGGTTGTTGGCCTGAGATTTGTGTTTTGTTATTATTTATCAAGTTGCACACTAATGGACGAGTTGAGATTTCAAGAAATGAAACTTGGTGACTGTTCTGTGCCAGCTGCTAAGTACTACATTATAAAATGGTGTTATTGCCCACAAAGTTGAGTAATATGTGTGGTTAGCTTGAAATATTAAACGTTTTTGTTTGTTTGTAACAGGATTCATATATACATTGTGTTGCCTTATTTATTTTGTCATTGATATATTTTTTTTCTCTCCTAGTGACCTATCAGAATCGCCATATGTTCTAGATGGGATAAACTGTAGCCATGTTTAGCTTTGAGGGTGATTTTAAAACCAGGCCGAAGGTGTCACTGGGAGGAGCAAGTAGAAAGGTAAGAAGAGCTCTTTCTATGCACGATATGAGTCATCTTCAGTATTATGCTATGCTTCATCAGCAAAGACGTGCGTTTTTAAAGAGTTTCAAGGAATTATTTATGTTTTACACGTTATTTATGTGTGCAAACTATGTATAATTGCAATGATTTGCACACCTCATTAGGCATTCATTGTGTATAAAGTTATTTGTAGTGGATGCAGACACTTATAAATTGACCTGAGCTTGATGAATGTATTTATTTTAACCCAGCGACACATGACTCTCTAGGCATTGTTCCAAACACAAATATAGCAATTCACTTGTGTTTAAACTGACAAACAGGTGTCTGCGGCCTTGATGGTATTTTCCACTTGTACAGTCATTTAAAGCCCTGTTTTAATTAAGAATTTCCCAATAATTCACAAACCCTTAAATATAAAAGTATTGGTCATATTTATGAAGAATATATGTTTGGACTAGTTGTATTAATGAAGGGCATTCTGCTAGCGATGTCTTTTAATCATTTAGTTACCTATACTACTTCACTATAGCACTCTTCCCTAGTGTGTCTGTTTTAGGTACTTGTACAGTGTGAGAGTAAGGACAAAATGGGAACAGGTGTAGACCCGAGCAAAGCCATGATGCAACGTCAGGGGTGCAAATGATTTTACATGCAGTAAAAACTCCTTTCCTTTGCACATAGCACTCACATACTGCATAGCTTTATCTTTCATTTGTAAATTAGAGTTGAGCTACAAAACTTCACTTCTGTTTTTACAATTTAAATTTGTCTTCCCCTAGCTGTTCAACATGGTTTTTCTCAGGCCTTTCTCTACCTTTATTCTCGCCGGCTGCACTTAGTCTCTGCAATAACCACCAGTGCCCATTAAAACTATATTCTATTCTCCAAACTTTCAAATGTTCTAAAAATTCACCTCTTCTGAAAAGCTCACCAAACCCTCAACTCACTTCTATTCATACTTCAAAGGTGTCAGAGCAGCATAATACATAGATCTGTAGCAGCAGCCAGTGCAAGGAGTAGTAGAGACAGGGATAATCCGAAGCCGCGCTGTGCTAGAGAAAATAAAACTTTGTCTGGAAGTAGCAGAACAAGTCTCACCGCACACCAAAACAACTTTGAAGTACATGACATACCAACCACAAGGTTAGATGACATAAGGAAATACAAGGAGGAAGTATATCCATAAGACACAGAGAAGTGGACCCTGCCTGTGAAATCACTTTTGATTTTGTTGAAGCACAAGACGTTTTAAAACTGTTGTGGGGAAAAACAATCATATCCAGGCAATACAATAACAAAAAACTGTTTATTTAGACCAGCGGTCCACACGTAACCCCTTAATCTCACCCAGACTGTATAATTGAAATGCTCTGCCCTGTCCACCTTACGGAGTTTAGGCGGGCAGGGGGGATGCAGCACCCTGCCGAATAGATCTCTAGACGTACTGAACTAAGATCACCTAGAGATCCGTAGCGGAACATGTGACATGAACATGCGCAGTCAGATGCGTTGCCAGTATGGATCCGGTCCCCAGTTATTGTTTCTAGGTACTTGGTACGTGATTATATATTTTATAATTTAGTTGTGTAGACTGTAGCTTCAACTATTTTTATTACACCACACAATACATTACATTACACTTAGTATAGGACACGGACCACCGGAGGTAAGTGGACACATTAGGGGTTAATATTAGTTAGGGAAAAGGTTTATTACACATGAACACATTTGTATTTTTTAACAGTATGTTTTCTGCACACACAATTTTTTTTTTTAACACACGGAGCACACAGCGCAGCATGGTTAGAAGCCTTACCATGCTGACGCTGATAGAACTACAAGGCTTAGCAATGCTGAGCCTTGTAGTTCTATCAGCACAGCTTGGCTAAGGCTTTCAACCATGCTGTGGTCTGATTTGACACTCAGAAAAACACGTCTACAAGATTGAACTGTTTTTCTGGCTCGCAGGGTGAATTGCCACTAACTCGCCTCTAGGCAAGGGCGAATTGCTAAACGGCGAGTTAATGGCGATTTAACTGCGAGTTAGTCAAAGCGACCTTTATGAATGCAGTGAGTTGTATGTCTAACACTGAAAAAATCAGTCGCGATTTTAGGGATGGCGATTTTCCAGAGGCCTAAACTCACGTGAGTTTACCTTTTGTGAATTCGGTGATTTCATTCTCACTGCAAACTCACGTGAGTTTAGGCGATTTCTGCAAAATCGCCCTTTGTAAATATACCCCTTGGTCCCAGAAGGATTTACTTATTGGCAAACCTGCCAGATATGGAAATAGGATGCTATTGAATCCGAGAATCTCACCAAGCTTTGTGAACCATGGGGTAAATTATGTAAAGTACAGAGGGACAGCGATGGCAACGGCATTCCCATGGCTTTGTTTAAGTGGGGAGAGATGGATGTGTGGCCTGGTTGAGAAGTTTATAAAGTATCATAATAGTATGGATTGGAGCAACTTGCATAATGCGTAGTTTCTTGAAGTGAGAGATATTCTTGGATATCACCTGGAATAGCGATGATGGTTTGGGTAATGATAAACTTTTATGTCCCACCAATATTCTTGCTGGGGAAGGCTGAACAGCTTCTGGCAGACGTGTGAGGGTGCACATTATACCTATCCCAGCCAAATTTTCCCCCTACCGCATCCAGCAATGTCTTAAACGAAGGGTAATTGTTTATCACCTGCTCCCGGGGACCACTCACAGCTATGTTCAAAAATGTCAAACCATGTTCCTGAACATCTTAACTCCACATATAGTTTAAATAATTTAACTCGCCTGAGGAAACCTCATCACTGCATGGGCTAGATCTGGCTGATGTTCTGAGAATAGACATGCTGCAGCAATGAGTAATTGGGATTTCATTATGCAACGTCTAAAAGTTAATTGTTGCATATGAAAATCAGTTTTCATATACTGTCACTTTTATCACAGGTGGCAATACTATCAGCATGTAGTCTATGTGGTTATTATGCTGATATATAATAGCATGATAAAAAATATTTAAAATGGATTATACATCCTATCACAAATCACAGGTATTCATAATTATTCTTTTCCCTATTATTAATGTTATGGAGAACAGTAATATTTAAATACTCTCTCTCTCTGGAAGAAGACAAAACATGCAATTATACTTTGTGCTAGAGCTAATCATTTCTCTCGCTAACGAGGGCTTGAGCTGGCGTCTTGTTCTCTCTTTCAAACATTCTTTTAGGAGATTGGGATGAGACAATAGTTCCACAATTTGAAACCAGATGAATCACTTTAGTTTCTATATGTTTAACTATTCATTGGAGGTATCGGTCCGGAGTCACAGTTACGTAGTTTTAGTCTTACGTACGTTGTTTTATGAATTGAGCTGCTACACATGCGTAGTAGCTTATTTACGCTATCTACGTACCATTTCTGTAAGCGCTGACTAAAGACCGAGCTTATGCAATCAAAAATGGTACGTAGATAGCGTAAATAAGATACGACACATGCGTAGTTGCTCAATTCTTAAAACAACGTACGTAAGACGAAAACTACGTAACTGTGACTCCGGACCATCCTGCAGAGATTCAGCGAAAAATAGTTTAATATGAAATAAAGAATGTATGGAATAAGGACGTGCACATAAGATCAGCTTCTCTTAACTAGAAATAGGTGATGAGTTGCTGTTTATGAAAGATGTGTTATTGGTATTTGTAGCTTTGTATATGGCTACACAGTAAAATGTGAGGTCATTGGGGTAGATCCTGAACAACGTTTGCATTACGTTTGTTCGCGTAGCGAATTTTCGCGTACGTAAATTTGCTACGCTACCCTTAACACACCCCCTGCACGGACGTATTTTGTGAAAATACGCTACCCAAACCCTACCTTAACTTTTCCATACGTAACACAATACGTCCGCTAACGGGCGTACAGACTACGCGAACGTACGCAGCTTAGCACGCCCATACTGTACACTTTAAATACCCCCCCCGCCTACTTCACGTAATTCGCACGTATTCGTCGCTAACGTAATTTTGGCACGCCCACACGTAATTACTTACGTTCGCAATACGTGAATTATCCTTACGTTAGAAAATACGCTACGCGAATGTGCGTATTTTCTGCGGTGCGCATGCGCAGTTCGATCAAAACTGCGAATTTACGTGTATACCACACGTAAATTCGCAGAAAAACGTAGAGCAGGATCTGCCCCATTATTTGTGGATGTGACTGGAATATAAGGATGTGAAGTGTCAGAATCTGAGAGCTTTTATACATGGGTGGCCATGGTCTGTGAGACTATTGGGCAAGCGTACTCTTGGATGAATGTTTGCTTTATTTACAGTTCCTGACCAACGATGAGATGGGATTTGCTACTGTCTCAGGTTCAATAATTTTAAGGTGATTGTCTGCAGCCTGTATAGCAGTATGACTATGAAAAAGTAACGACCCCAATGACAGACCTATCCTCTGGTCTGGTGGAGCCAGTGAGGGTCTCTCACCATGATTATTATGAATAAACCTAAGCCAGCCAGCACCAGGGCATTTTTTTTCTGTAGGGCCGGTGGGGAAGAAAAGCCCACAGAACCTGCCGGCATCCGCAGTTATGTATGTTTTGTCAGCACTAGACCTCTGGAACTTTGACGACAAAATGTTCCAGGGCCTGTTGGCACCTATGTTTTGTCAGATTAAAATGTAATTTCCATTTTTTTCATTTTTATAAGAAAATTTTTCAAATAAATTGGTCAAAATAGAGTCTCTATCCTACCCCAGCGACGCTGCACTATTTTGTCTGACCTTTTGGTCTAATGCAGGGCACATGCTGCAGCATTTACACCATGTTATGGCAATTGTTTGGAGCAATATCCTTATATAGTGTGTGGTGATAGTGATAGGTTGAGAAACCAGAACATGAAAGACCTGCTGGTCATTTGTGTTAGTGTGTATGCATGAATAGACATCGTTCATTGGAACTGTAAGTTGTGGGTAATATCTTATACCCAGCTTTAGTGATGTACTGCTGGATTATTATTTTAATCACTTTTAAAAATATTACTTTGTCCTCTTATTAGGAAGAAAAAGCATCTCTTCTCCACCGCACCCAGGAAGAACGTCGTAAGAGGGAGGTAGGACAAAGATATTTTATAATAAAAAAGATAATATAGGGCCGCATCCAAAACTTTGTTTAAAGTCCATACATTGCAACGCATGCTAAGGTACGGAATTTGAGATCTGGAATTTTGCTTGTACGGGCTTTCCACATGCAGAATCCTATCTTAAGTCTCCGCATGCGTAAGGCCCACATATGGAATGGTGGATCGTAGGTTAGGGCTTTGGAACACTCTTACTGCATGATTACCATTCTCTATCTCACCCATCATGCGTATCTTGCGCATATGGTGAGTTAGTCTGCTGTACGGATTACACGTAGCGTATGTGTTTTCTAAGTCTCCTATGTACTAAGAATGGGACTGCTTTGTATATATAAGGGAAAACTACACTCAAGTAAGGTGCAGCTGGTGCTAGCAGGACACTAAGGTCTTTTGTACTCCTGCTTTAATGTTAAATGTTCCTCAACCATTATTTTGGGGTCTTGCATTGGATTTGTGCATTCATGGAAATCTTTTATTATGTGTTGTGTTACAGGAAGAAAGGAGAAGGCTAAAGAATGCAATAATTATCCAGTCCTATATTAGAGGCTACAAGGACAGGAAACAGCAAGTATGTATGCAAATGTGTTTTTCTTACTTGTGATTGCACATGACCCCTTTCCACCAAATGTATGTATGTGGGTATACACACAATTTCATTATACACAGTCTTTCATGATATGTACTATGTAAGGAGTGCAAATTAGAAAAACGGAATTCTGTGTATAAATGGACATGTGTTGATATGGACTCTGGCATCTCTTTCTGCACATTAGCTGCTACTGGAGTTCTGCTCCTGCAACTGATGACTTATCCTGAGATGCTGGACAATATCAAGACTTAAACGTCTTCACCACTTGCTCCTATGAAATGTGACAGACTGACAAACTAATGCCTGCAATCACCAATCAGAATTGCCTTTTTTTTGTTTGTTTTGTTTTAGTATTCTATCCAAAGAAGTGAATTTGATTACTGCGTCAACTCCACGTTCAATGTGACTTCTGCTGATGGAAGTGTCCTGACCCTTCTAGTTCGGAAATTGCTCTTTTTTTATACACAGAATGAGGATTCAAAGCGTTTGGTAAGGATCAATTATTAACTCCTAAGTGAGAATAACTTATTTCATCTATTTAATGAGGATCCTTCTTGAGGCATAGCATCTTTAATTAGGAATGAGGGAAATTAGGGAATTCCTATGTATTACGGTGTCAAGGACAGAAGTAAACTTAAGTTTGATTCAACCTTTACCACTAAACAGACCCTAAATATATTATTTGTTATTATCGTTTATTTATAAGGGGCCACAAGGTGTCTGCAGAGCCATACAAAATACAGTACAGACGTCCATTGTAGGGATGGAAAGCATAGTGCACAACAACATACAATAAAAATATCACAAAAATACAATAAAGTGAAGCAAGCACAGACATCAAGGCAAAATGTGAGGTGTCAAGCTTGGCAGATCAGGGAGGAGGGGATAGAGCGCAGTGAGAGGTTGAGAGGGAGCCACCAGGTGGGGATGGGGTAAAAGGGTAGCAGAGGGAGACAAGAGGGTACGAAGTGAGGGGGGAGTGGTAGAGGAGGGGACAACACTAGGGTCCAGATTTACTAAGCTGTTGGTTTTTGAAAGAGTGGAGAGTTTGCCCATAGCAACCAATCAGATTCTAGATCTTATTTAACTATTGCATTTTAGAGAATGTCAGCTAGAATCTGATTGGTTGTTATTGGCAAACTCGACACCCTTTCAAAACCCAGAGCTTAGTAAATCTGGACCTAGAAGTGTTAGCTCACGTGAACACTATAAACTACAGAAGCTTTTAAAATTAAAGTGGTTATTCAAGTGCCATTTTGAGTGCAATCAGTGCAAAATGTGAACATATATTAGTCTTAATTAGTTTATTATGTTATATATGGGGCTACCCCTGCTAGGTAGTACACATGTAGCAATTACGATTCCTGTTTTGTAAGTGATGTCAGGACACAAAATTCTCGTGAGATCGGGGCCTGACATTTCATCTGGGTCTAACCTGCTCCTCTGAAGCAGAAACAACGTTACACAGCTCAGTCCTATCAAGGAGTTAGTCAGCCTGTTTCAGATCTACTGTCATGTATCGTCAGAACTTCACATGTACTTGGCAGAGATATATATACCGGTAATATTATTTTTACTCATAGCTTAGGAAACGGTTCTTTAACAGAACCTGACTATAGTAATGGCAATGGGGTAGATCCAGAACGACGTGTGCCGTACGTATATTCGCGGAGCGTATTTTCGTACACGTAAGTTCGCTACACTCCCCTTGGCACACCCCTTGCACGGACGTATTTTGTCAAAATACGCTACCCAAACCCTACCTTAACTTTTTCAAACGTAACAGCATACGTCCGCTAACGGACGTACAGACTACGTGAACGTACGCAGCTTTGCACGCCCATACTGTACACTTACACTTTACGTGACACATACGTGAATCTCCCATACGTTCACAAATACGCTACGTGATTGTGCGTATTTTCTATGGCGCGCATGCGCAGTGCGTTCTAAACTACGAATTTATATCTCCGCCACGCGTAAAATCGTGGAGAAGCGTTGTTCTGGATCAGGCCCAATGGATAAATACAAGTAAGGTTAAAAATATTTTCAAATCAAAACAGCAATCTGGAATCATTCTGTCATTATTTGTCATAATTGATTTGTGTATTGCGGGAAGATATGTAGGGTGCACTGACCAGAGTGAGATTGTCTTGGAGGCAGCATTGCTTCTCATAGGGAGTCAGAATGATGTTACTGTGGCTCCGGTTTGCAACTAATGAATGGGATGTTTCTACTAGACTTGTTGACTATACTTTTATCACCATATTGGGTAGATTTTTTTTTGTCCTAGTGATGTTTGTAAATCATTTAACTAGTTCACTGTAATATAAATCCAATGGTAAAACTACATAGAAAGGAAACAATTACATTCATAATTTTTTAATTATTATTTCTGTCACTGAATCTGCTAATAAAGGCAAAAAACTAAGATGATGTTTTATTGCAGCTTCACACATAACGGCTAGAATTGCTGATTCACAACGCTGGTGTCTTAGCCATGGTCCTGTTTGTGTGGGGTTTCCCACAGTCCAGTAATATATGACTAGGTTGCTTGCTGACTATTTGTTTCTTTGTATTAAGCATGGAGGACCTGATTCACACTTAAGAGTGCGTAAAAACAGGAACGTAAAATTACGTACGTAATGTATGTGCGGAAAAATTGCTGAAAAATAAACATGATCTGCATGAGCACACCCACTATAAGGTGCGTAAATAACGCACAAACTATCTAATGAGGCGTAACTTTACGTACGTAATCTCACAAACACCGTTCATTTTACGATGTGTGTAAAAGGTTTATAAAGGTTTTTATATTTGTTATATCACTATCCCAATGGTGTCATGCATAAACTTCAAGTGTAGCGCCATTATGACAACATAGCCACAGATTACACCACTTATAAATAGCATTAACCCGATGTTCACAGCTATGAAAGTAACATCGTATTGGTTTCTTTACACCATTCTTCTAAACCGTATATATTCATATACAAGTACACATTGGCAGACCCACACATTTGGAGCCCGGTTTACATTCCTCTCATATCCCTGACATGAACTTTATGTTATGCGCGTCCGCCTAATCTGGCGCATTATCAAATTGTCATCCAGCACTCGATAAAGGCTCCTATCAACGTCTGTAAGAGTTGTGACATCTATGTAACTGTCAACTAGATGCCGATATGTGATGCTTATAAAGGTGCAGTTACCATAAACACACCCACTAGCTTGATTAATAGCCTGCAATCTAAAAATTTGAATGGGGATGCCTTCCCCTTTCATTACACATGCGTAAGTCCATGCGAATGTAAAGTTAATAATGCGTACAATAAGGGACGTAATTTTACGTACGTAACTATACGTAATGCGCATGTGCATATCCATTTTGCGTAATTTTACGTTCGTAACTTTCCGTTACTCTTAAGTGTGAATCAGGTCCGGAGTGAGGTGAATTGCAACTTTTCTTTGTGCTGCCTAAGCTTTCATTAAGTTGGATATGAATGAATAAGGAGCATATTTCATTCTCTTACAGATCTGGATATGTCAGAACCTGATAAAACACAATTCTCAGTATGTAAAACAGCTGAATGGTCCGGACCGACTCACTTGTCTGTATCAAATCAAAAGACTATTGGGGTTATGTTGCAGGTAAAGATAGCATCAGATTTAATTCCTTGTCGTAAACCTTGGGCAGTGTTATGAATAACTTGTTTTCTGCTACTTATAACATAAATGTTTTTATCTAATCTATAGACCGTAATGCCATAAAATACATAAAGTCCAATGGCGCTTTTATGCAGCAGCTATGTGAAAATGGTCTTGTCTACTTTCTTATAAAACAATACAGGCAAAGAAAGGAAAAGACATCACTTTTGTTGGAGATGCAGATAGAGAATTATTTGGTCGTCTGAAGCAGCAGTTGAAGTTGGTTCAAGGTTGCATCAAGGTTGCTAGTTAAACGGGGCTTTAAAAGTGCAGAGTGCGTATAATCCAACCAGCTCAACGGAGACTGCCTGGAATTTTGTTTATTCATTTACTGCAATCAATGTTTCCAAAGTATAGATGGATGTCGGCAAGGCTCTTTATTCAAATGTAAATGTTGTCTGTCGACGCGTTTCGTTTTGCTTTTTATCAAGTTCAACTTCTGCTTCAGACTGCCAAATAATTATCTATCTGTGTCTCCGCTAATATCAGAGGTTCCCGAGGATACAGCAAAAGGTATTTGGTCTTGATCCTCTTAACCTTGCCTTTTGTGGGAGTCATATGTTCCTAATGACTTGTTCCTCGGATCTTCAATATTGGTAAATATAAGACTGGTTCTCTAAGAATTGCTACTATAGGTGCTGCTACACAGTTTATGAGACTTTTCTGCTGCTACAAAATTTTTGTCTCGTGTATATATATATATTTTTTACCTTTATTGATTACATTAGTGCTGTCTTCCTTTTTTTTGCCTGTTTTAATCTAATCTACTACTACTATCTATACTACTGTATAAAGGGATAGATCATTTTTGAATGTATAATGCAGTGATTCCCAAACTGCGCTGCGGCTCCCTGGGGTGCCGCGACGCTCTCACTGGGGTGCCTCGGAATGTTTCTATTTCCTATTGTATTCTATTGTATTTTTGTCTTAGGGGTGCCTTGGAAAAAAATATGGAGACCCTAAGGGTGCCTCGAACTGAGAAAGTTTGGGAACCACTGGTATAATGTCACATATTTTTGCTCTGTTAGTTGATAATTGGTCTGGAATGTTGCTCTATTAAGGAACATTTCAAAACAGATTCACTTTGCATTTATATTGTAGTTCTTTTATACTGTGGCTGCCACAGGCCCTCCAAGTGTACATTGCAATAGTTCATATACTCACTGGTCTGTTTGACTTGATCTGTTCTACAAAAGAATTGTAAAAGTTGTATTTTACTTTTTACTGTATTCTAAAGCCTAGTTTATATTTATTTATTTTATTTTTCTTGCTGTAGGTTATTACAGCACTGTCATGATGACAGCCTCAATATTGCACTACCTATGAGGATGGTTGAGGTCTTTTCATCTGAGAAGACATATTCACATGTCTTACAAGATGCTATAAGCGTGGCTTCGTTAATTGAACAAATTTTGCACTACATGATTCAAAAAGGTTTGTATACTGTATTGTAAACTATATGATTTTCTGCACTGCTTGTTAAATACATAAAAATAGCTAATAGCTTGCACGAGGGGGTGTTGAATATTTAAAAGGAAAATGTTTGTTCTTTTTTAACAGTTATGTGACCTTGTGCAAATAATATCCATTGTATAGTACCTTTTATAATGTGTGATTATTTAATTAGTTTGCATTAATTTGTTGTTCCCTGTTAGTAAAATTTTCTTTATTTTATAAAAAAAAATGTTAATAAAAAAAAAAGGTCTCCTAGGGCCATATTTACTAAGCTGTGGGAAAGGAAAGGTGGAGATTTTGCCCATAACAACCAATTTTTACACGCAGCCGGAGAAGATCTTAGCAGGGTGTGTGGTTTTCTGAGTTAAGTGTCTGGTTTCACTCAGCTGTCTGCTAATTAGTCTCCCTGGCCTGGGGTTGATGCTGATTGGTGGGAGGTCCTTTAAATAGGTTTACCCGGGAACACTCCCCTGTCGGCTATAGCGTCTGGTGTATTCCTGCGTCCTGCCTGCATTTTATCGTGTGTCTTCCTCGTGCATCTGCCTTGGTTTTGTTTGGTGTTTATCCTTTGTTTACCTTCTGTTACCCTTGCCTGCCTCTGTCTTGTTGTCTGCCCTGTCTGTGGTTCTCGGTGTGCAAGCTACTCGCATCGGCAGCTGGGCTCCTTTTTGTCCGGTTCAGCGTCCTCCTTGTTGAGTGCTGTGAGTTTTCCATCTCTCACTTTCTGTACCTGCTCTGAGTTTTCCATCTACTCAGAGCTCTTTTGTGCCACTGTACTTTCCATCTTGCAGTGTGTATTCCGCTGTGTGTACCATCTCTGCAGTGTGTATTCCACTATGTGTACCATCCTCTGCAGTGTGTATTCCGCTGTGTGTACCATCTCTGCAGTGTGTATTCCGCTGTGTGTACCATCTCCGCAGTGTGTGTTCCGCTGTGTGTACCATCTCCTCAGTGTGTGTATATCCTGCTGTGTGTACCATTCTCGCAGTGTGTGTGTGTATATCCCGCTGTGTGTACCATTCTCGCAGTGTGTGTGTATATCCCGCTGTGTGTACCATTCTCGCAGTGTGTGTGTATTCTGAGTGCACCATCCTCCAGCCTTGTCAGCTTCTGTGAGGAGTGTGTATCTGTCATCTGTACCCTGCCTCTGAGGGCGCTTATTATAACATTGTAGCTAGCAGTGCCTGCCTCCCATTCACCTGCTGACTCGTGCTATCTCAGGTGCTTGCTGGAGTCCTGTTTTCTCTGTCCACTCAGGTGGATCCTGTTATCCTGTATTCCTACTCAGTATCTGGTCTGTGGGTTCCAGCTGTTATCTTGTATGTCTGGGTTCCTGGCTGAAGGGAGTGTAAATATGCTGGGACGGCAGCTTTAGTACGATAACGCCGCCCTCCCAGCCTCATTACCCTCCCTCCCCCCGCCTACCTGTACTAACGGCAGCATAGTAACGCTGGGGGATGCCCCCTCCAGTGTTAATACGCTGCTGCTACGGACACCCAATCTACAATCAGGCGTTTCTATAGCTACGCCGGGCAACATCTGCCTGGCGCATGTGCAGATCGGCTTTTAATGCTAGTCAGCGTAGTTCTGGATCAGGCCCATTGTTACACACAGGTTCCTGGTTGTGAGTCTGTTCCAGTGCCCCCTTGATGCAGCTCTTCCTTGGCGGCTATCGCCGGGGGCCGCAACCTGCTCCTCTCCAGCAGCCAAATCCACCCCCACCATCAGGGGTTCTGGTGAAAACCTGGTCTGGGGTTAGACTCTGTGCCCTGGTGAGAAACTCCCTTGGTGACTATAACACCAATCCGCTAGAATCTTATAGTTTGCGATAGCCAACATCTCCTCTTTTCTTTTCCCTCAGCTTAGTAAATCTGGCCAATTGTAACAATAAGAATTACCAAAGCTGTAAATATCCTTGTTTTTCTTCCTAGGATACTATCGATCCCTCTATATGTTGGTTAACAGCAAACTTCCAACCAGCATTGAATATATAGATGTTGTCAAAGTTCCCATAGCAAAGATTCTATTAGAAAATGTTATGAAACCATTGCACTTTACTTACAACTCCTGCTCTGGTGGTGCACGGTAAGAAATGATTATAATAGCCTTAATTATATTTTTACGGTTTTGTATGTCATGTCTATCTGTGGTAGTATTTGCAGCCCATTGAGAAGCTTCATATTTTGGAAGCCATGCATGGTAGGTGCTGTTCTGTAAGCTCATGGACTATTTCTATTACAGTGTTATATGACGGAAAATAAAAATAATGTATAAAACGATAGGTGGTGGGGGTTATAGGGCGCTGCTGTATGATCAGTGGGAGAGAAGACAATGAATAAACAGATGATTGAATATACTGTGATAAAGTCCTGGATTTATCCTACAACTAATCCATATCTGACCAAAAGTTCTTAAATGGAGATGGTAAATTGTCCGTTGGTGTACTGAATAATTTCTGCTTCTCCAAATGACAAGGGGACATGCAAAATGAAACAAAAGTTATGAATTACAAAAATGGATGGAAAAGACGATCGCAAGTGGCGCCCGCCGTCAGATGTGTAGCCCGGGTTCGGCGTTCGCACCAGCCTCGCTGTCGGGTCTCTCGGTGATGACGTCCTGATGATCGAACAATTTACCATCTCCATTTAAGAACTTTTGGTCAGATATGTTGTAGGATAAATCCGGGACTTTATCACAGTATATTTAATCATCTGTTTATTCATTGATTGTTTACCACTGGCACTTCTCTCCCACTGATCATACCACAGCACCCTATAACCCCCACCACCTGTCATTTTATACATTGTTCTATTATAGGAGATTTGAGTCATCTCCAGGTGGAGGTTTATGGCGGCTTTGTTTTTATGCGCTTCATAACTCAGCATATTATTTTGTATGGAAAATAAAAATAGTCTTTCTACTATTTAATAATGAGTAAATTTAGGCAGTAGGCAGGTAATTCATTGTCTCTCATGATGATGTTGTGCAGAACTAATACAGGTTTTCATTCATTCTTACACGATGCTGTTGTCGCACAGGACATAGAATAAGGGCCGGATTCACAATCCCGGACGCATTGCACGTACGTCCGTAATTTACCGATAATAGCAACTTACGCATGCGTGGTAGCTAAGTTACGTAATCTATGTATCTTTTTGTTATGTAGATTGCTTATATGCGGTCTTTAAGGCTACACTGCATATATGCAATCTACGTAACAAAATGATACATCGATTACGTAAAATAGTTACTACGCATGCGTCGTTGCTATTATCAGTAAATTATGGACGTATGTGCAATGCGTCCGGGATTGTGAATCCGGCCCTAAGACATCAGTTAAGAGCCTTTTGTCCAATCCAGTCTGCCAAATATTTATTTATTAAACAATACTGAGTTTAGACCATATTTTACCCTTATAGTTTAGGATTGATATTTTTCCTATGCATGTTTAAATTGTTCTATTGTGTTATCTTCTGCCTTCTCAGAGGGGAGGCTATTCCACTTATCAACTGCCCTATCACTGAAGTATATTTTCTGCAAATTTCCTCACACCAGTTAAACTGCATGTCTTTGTGTTCTGATACAGCTTTTTCTCTGAAAAATGTGACCCTCTTGTACCTAGTTAAACCTCTTGACATTGGGGGGCGTGGCTTGGGAGCCTAATGGAGTAGACGTGTTCTGGTCTCCTCCGCCGCCTGATCCGTATACTTACCCGTTTTGGAGGGGCTTGATGGAAGTCTGGTGCGGCCGGTTCTCTCCCGCTGGTGGTCCTGGTCCTCGGTGATCCGGTGGGGAAGTCTGCGGCTGCGGGATTCTTCGGGCTCCGGTCCCGGCGGTGTGTGCGGCCGCGTGGTGTCGGCGGCAGTGCGGGAGTGCTGCATCCCTGGTCCTGCCTCCGGTTGTTGCTGGTCCGGGGGGACCCTCTGTGGTGGCTGGTTGCGGCAGGGGCGTCTCTGGAGGCCGGGAACAGGCCTCTCCGTTCCTGTCAGGCCGGAGTTTTGGCGCGAAGCGGCGCCATCTTGGTCACGTGGGGTACCGCTGGCATGTGAGGCGGGCGTGAGGCAGACTCCTTTCCCCGTGCGGCCTGTTGCTTAGTCTGCTGGAGCAGACATCCTCTGCCTCTGCTCCTCCTGTGTGTGGCTGCCTGGTCTGGGGTGCGTTGCTGCAGGCTGCTGTGCACTGGACTGTTTCCCTGGCTGAGGTGCATGCTGAGGCACTGGGCCCTGCTGGATTTAAGTGGCTGTGCTGCTTGGGCCAGTTTCTCTTATACAAGGGGTCAGCTATAGCATCTGGACAAAGCTGGCTATACTACCTGGCACTTTTGCTCTCACCTGCTCTATTTACTGTCATACTCTGCCCTGCTGCCAGCTTTTTCCGCCTGTCGCGGGGTACCCTCCCTCCTACTCCCCTCTCTGCAATTGGGGTCTGAAGATCTGATACTCCTGTGCTGCAGCGGTTCTGAGTTACCACTGGCCACATCTATCCCTAGCCGTGATGGGGAAGTCTGATAAGGGTGCGGCCGCGGCCGCCAAACTGGAGCGTTTCAGCCGGCAGTCTACATCCTCTTCCCAGGACGGTGCCGTGCCCCCCAGGGACGGGCCTGCTGCTGTTCTGCCTCCCCGTGACGCTGAGCCGGAGCGGCACAGCCTGCAGCAGGTGCTGGAGGCCATCTCCTCCTTGGATAAAAGGATGTCCGATAAATTTGGAGAGGTGCAGGCTGGTATTACGTTGCTCCATCAGGATGTACAGAAAGTCAGGGAGAGAGTGGGAGAGGTCGAGCAGCGGGTGTCCATCTTGGAAGATGCTGCTGCCCCTATGAAGAATGACATCCACCGTCTTAACCTGGAGATGGCTGCGTGCAAGGCCAAGCTCACCGACATGGAAGGCAGATTGAGGCGCAACAATCTCCGTTTCGTGGGTCTGCCGGAGCGGGCGGAAGGGAAAGATCCAGAGGCTTTCCTGGAGGAGCTGTTGGTGAAGCAGTTCGGGAGAGAGGCCTTCTCGACGTCGTTTTCGGTTGAACGGGCGCATCGTTTACCATCTCAGCCTCCGCCGCCCGGGGCTGCGCCGCGGACCTTCATTGCCAAATTGCTGCATTTTCGGGATCGGGATGCGGTTCTCCGCTTGACGCGGCAACATGGTCCCATAAAGATCGATAACCATCCTGTGTCGGTGTATCCTGATTATGCCCTGGATGTACAAAAAAGCCGGGCCCAGTTTACGGTGATTCGGAAGCGCCTGCGGGAGCTCCAACTTCCGTATTCGGTCCTCTACCCGGCCAGGCTTCGCGTGGTGGCGGATGGAACCACACATTTCTTTAATACTCCTCGGGAAGCGGAGGT